>SKCR01054057.1:0-37037 GCA_019454045.1 Zanthoxylum bungeanum | reverse complement strand
ATGAGAGAATGAGCCAAGTTTTGTAAAGCACTTAAGTGTGGAACCGGAACCGAACCGGAATTATCCGATCCGATTCTGATTTCACACTCATGGAACCGGAACCGACTGGTTCGGTTTCGATTCGGGACCAAACTGGACTGGTGGCCAGGTCTAGTTGAATCCCATGTCTTGCAACTCATTGCTTCCTCTTCTGTCATATGTGATAACTGCTTAAGTCGTGCTTTTAGTCTCTGTTAATTGTTGGGTCGTGTGGCACTTCACGTTTTGTAACTCCCCGTTCCTTTTTTTGCCACTTGTAACAATTGCTAAGTAGCGCCTCCAAGTCGTGGTAAATGTGAGATTGTGCTTCATATTATGATGTGCTATTTATAGTAACTGTTAGGAACGTGTATTGTATCATTCAACTGTCAGATCGCGTCAACTGCTCATTGGTTCGATTGTTATTTTGACTGGTTGGGCGATTTGACCACTTGACCGATTGAGCGATTTAGTTACTAGACTGATTGGAGGATTCAATTATTAAACTGATTGGATGATTTGACTGCTAGATCGATCGGATGATTATTACAATTTTTGACTGTCTAACACTTTTACAAATACACCACGCCGTTTCCCGAGAACAGCATGTCCATATTACTATTAAGGCAAACTTTTACACATTCAAAAATAAATATACATTTTCCCAATTTCATATACTTTTCAACTGTTATACAATGAAAGTTCGGTGTCAAATCCTCCATTGGTCTACAAACAAACAAACAAACAAGGTACATTAAATTAAAAGTGCATACATAAACTGTACAAATTTCTACATTAACAAATCTCATTAATACACTGCAAAATTCATTACAATTTGGTCAACTTGCTCTTGTTTCTTTAATACTGACCGTACTTTAGTTTAATGAGACTTAGATTCCATATTGAAGAGTTTTATATTAATTATTTTTCTTAAAAAAAATATTATGATGTGCGTAAGAAAATTATAAAAAATAAAGCATAAAAATATTTAACACGGATTCAAATTCAATTATATGTTATTTTTGAGTCGTTGTCTTAAATTCAACAGTCCAATCTGTGAGGCTTGTCAGAGAAAAAGACTGCAATTGCAAGTCAAACATATTATCTTGCCCAAGTCTCATATTATTTTTTCAATCATCACAATTCATCTCCTCTCTCTCGCTCAATTCTGTTCACAGATTCAACAAACATCACAAATGAACATATCCCAAATTGCAGATTCTCCATTAACAAGCTTCTGTATATTCATTGTCTTGTTTCTAGCAAGAACAGTCTCAGGAAAAATCGACCCTCCATATCTAGCCTGTGTCACAAAAACCTGTGGCGATGGCCAAAACATAAGCTACCCATTCTATATTGAGAACCAACAAGAACCCTTTTGTGGGTACCCTGGATTCAAGCTCTCATGCAATAACAAAGGGAACCCAGTTCTCAAACTCTCAAGTGACACCGATTACATTGTTCAGAAAATTTTCTATGACAATCGGTCTGTTATAGTCTCAAACGCAGCCGTTTTGGAAGCAAATTACAATGGTGGTTGTAATTTTCCTCATATCAAAAACTTGTCTATTCTTCCTGGAGAGTTTCAACTGCCTCCTGACCAAAAAGAAGTCGTGTTGCTATACAATTGCAGCAACTCATTGCCTGAGGAATTGTTACAGCACAAGCTGCAGCCTGGTAATTGCTCATCAAGTGGTACGGTTTTGGCCATGTTTGAGGATGATTCTAATTTGGGTTCTGCTTCCAAGGAATGTAAAGAATCAGTGGCGGCGTTTGTGGATACGAATGGAGATGATGATCATAATGTAATTGAGATTGAAGAAATGGTGAGAAGAGGATTTGTGTTGAAATGGATAGCGAGTGATTGCAGCGTCTGTCAGCAAAGTGGTGGCAAGTGTGGCTTCGATAATTCCACTTACCATTTCCAATGTTACTGTCCTGACAGAGCTCACGCTAAGCATTGTACTCCGGGTATGTATTATTTGTATTTCTTCCTTCTCTTTAGTTAATAACTTTCTTTTCTTTCTTCATAATCTGAGTTGCTGAAAACGTCCCTCAAGTCTTTCGTGAGTAGGAATAGTAATTTGGGTTAGAATTAGTTTATTCGCTGGATTTGATTCGTTTTAAAACGAATAAGAGTTTGAAAAACTGAATTCGTTTATTAAATGAGTCAATTCGAATCAATTTATTTATTAAACGAATCGAATACGAATTTAAGTTGATTCGTTTAAAATTCGTTTTATTATTTTCTATTGTTATTTTTTAATTAAGATTCGAGAAATTATGGATAATCACCATAGAAAAAATAATATTATCGATATTTGATGAGTTATTTTTAATAATATATTAATGACATATTTTATATGTATATATTTATGAAGAATTAATGTAAATAAATTATAATAAATTATGTTATTAAAAAATATCATGACTAATCGAATATTCGATTCGTTTAATAAATGAATCGAATATGAATCATGATATTATGATTTATTTAATAAACAAATCGAATATGAATCTATCACATTTTGATTCGATTCATTTAAGATTCGATATAAATTCGTTTCGTCAATTCGTTTTATCATCCCTATTTGTGAGTTTGAGTAGGTAGTTAGAATTTGATTTAGTGCGAGTAAAATTTAATTTTTATAAAATATAGTAAATAATTTTCATTTTAATGGGATAAATTATTAATTTATAAAAAATATTTTAATAAAATTTCTGATTTGAATATGCGATCTTTGCACGGCGAGCGATGGGTTGGAGAAAGCATTCGGTTGGAGTCATATATATTTTATTTATTTTTATCCCTAATCTAATACATTATTGGCTAATGGCCACATGGGCACCATATAAGGCTCATTGTGTCCACTCGTCCTCAATCCACATAGTGGGTCAAAAATGTGGCAGCTTCTGGTTCAATGAGCTGAAACCCCAAGTTCTGTTCACTTAACCCACCAAAATCGGCAGTAATAATGTTGGAGTTGAATTAAAAATAAGCTGTACATTTGTCAGAGTCCTAATTTGATAGGAAAGCTCCTGGAAAATTCGGTTTTTGCTTTGATATTTGTTTGTTCTTTTGGCCATCCAATCATTTACATACGCGTATTTGCACCACTTGTCACCTCTCTATATTTATGCGCGGGAATTTTATTGATGTGTTTAATAGAGAGTATTTTTTATCGAGTATAAGTTAGGGAAAAAACATTAGAATATAAGTAAACATAAAAAAATAAGTTAATTTTGTGATATTATGATTTTCTGAATATTAACATTAACATTAAATAAGTGTTTGATATAATATCGAAACACTAACGTTAATACTATAGCGAACTTCTATCAAGGCAACTTAAAATTTTACAAGTTTCCCATTATTTGTTTTTCTTTGAATAATGAAGGCGTGGATTTTTATTATCAGGGCTACTGTTTTATTTGAGGGCATGTCTTGAACATGCAAATTAATAAATTATTATTATTTTGTCTGTCATGGCATATCTTCAACATATTTATCGGAATAAATAATATTATATATATGTGTTGTTAAGTTTATTGAAACTTGTGAGTTTATTTTTCCATTTTTTCAAGCCAAAGTTCTTAGTATTTTTCCTCCTCAAAGAATAGACTTTGAAGTTTGAACACACTCAATTGATTGAGACCGTTGAGTTGTCTTATAATATTAGCTAGTAAGGTTGTGAAAGGGAGTCATTTAATTTTATAAATACGATATATCCCTCCATCTAATCGATTTATTTTTTTAGTTTGATATCTAGGTATCTCAAGTCCAGAGACCTAAGAGACAATACCCATATTATTAAAAGGGGAAAAAAAGAATAATGCTTTCTTGTTTGACAAAAAAATATGGGTAAACTAACCTAAAGTTGAATAAGTGCCCCATTGGTTTATTATATTTTATTTTCATTTTATAATTTGACATTGAAAACATTTGAAATTCTATTAATTTTTGATTGTTTTTGCAAAAATATATTTCCCAACATTTGATACCGTGTTTGGGTAATATAGAAAAAAAAATCTATGTAATTTTTAATAATTAAAATTTTATTATATATACCTTTTTATATAAAAATTTTTTAATTCAAGATAACATGAATGACCTTCTGAGTTCAGTTTTGTGTTTATTGGATCCTACTTTTAAATAGAGTATCAAATATCATATTATAGCTTGGTTACTACTCCACTTTTCCTAGAAGCAACAATTATAGATCTTTGATTAGAGATTAATTTTTTTTTTACTATATTCAAGATTATTTTACTCTATAAGACTAGATATTTGATTATTCAATCATCCAAGTATCTAACATTAGTTGAATTCAAATTATGCTTGTTACATTATGTTAGTTCCATGTGTGTTGATAACTTCCGTAACAAAATAAGTTCAATTGAGTTATAATTAATGAGTTTTGAAGATTTCGAAACAATTGGACAAGTATTTGGACAATATCATATGAAGATATCATAATGACGTTCACTCTTTTGGACATTACAAAAGATTTAGAGCTCTGATTGACATGAGGTCAGTGTCATTGGAAAGTAGACTCGAAAATGATCTCGTACATATAACGCATTTTTGGCCAAGGGACGAGAAAGTTACAAGCGTTTTAAGTTGCACCTCAAAATCAATCCGCGACGTGCGTTCGCGTGAGTTCGTCTGAGCGTTCTAATACCCAGAGGCGGAAACTTTGCGTTTGAGGCGTGTTTGAGGGGGCGTTCGAACGCCCGTTCATAAGTGGGTTATTTTGGACATGTTTTGAGCCAGTTTTGTACAAAGAAAAACTTATATTTCCCCTACCTATTTAAACAAATACTTAGCCAATTTAACCAGTTGAAGGAACACTATTTTGAAAGCCATCATATACTTTGTTTCTTTCTTCTGGATAATCAACCTATAAGACCTCATTGATTCCATTGTCTCCTTCCTTGCTTTGTAAGATTATTCTTTGGTAACCATCAACACATAGGTAGATTGGTAGTTGGAGTTCCGGCGTTGCGAGTTCGCAGGGTTGATCCACTCAGAAACTTCAGAGGTTCTGAAGAAGGCTGCTTAGCGCGGGCTCGGGGAGTTCTTCGAGTTATTACAGTTTAGAGGTATTTGAGTCGGTAGAGTTGCTACCATATGTCTTATACCATCGCTGTAAGTTTTTCTCTTATAGTGGATTTGGCTGGTAGCCTATATACCCAGAGTGGATTTTTACTCGTGAGAGTTTTCCAATTCGTTAACAAAATCTGATGTTGATTTCTCTTACTGTTTTGAAATATTTCTCTATTATATTTGTTTTAAACTTAAAGGTGCATGTTCTTAATCCATAAAAATAATAATTAGGACATGTCTTAATTATTGTATATAATTCCGCATAGGGTTAGAACATTATGGCAAAATAGATTTTTTCACATTATTTTACCTCTTTTTTTTCATTTGGGGACTGAAAGCGACAAATAAAATCGCCTTTAATTTGTTGTTTTTGAAATAGTTTGGTTGAATATAATTTTTTTTTTAATTTTAATTTTTTTTTAAAAAGGGATGAACAACTCCAAATATATTTTAACTCCTTACCTCCTCAAGGCTCGACTCCAAGTAACCTAATGCGGTTGCAGAATAGTTATATGCATTATATTCTGAAAATATCTGAAGTACATAATTAATGTATTATTTCAACAAACAAATTATTCATAAATAATGATATTGCGGATAACACGGTGTCAACATATATGGGAGTTTGGTGGAGCATTTTGTGAGCGTTGATACTAGCGTTAAAATGTTTCACCAAATGATTGTTAACGCTAGATTATAAGTTAACTTATACTTTCACAAAATTATAATCTCACTATATGAGATTATTTTTATACGATATTTTATACTCTAGGTTTTGTTCCACAACTTATAAATTAATTTATACCCTACCAAACTCAGCCATATTATGTTTACTACTTTTATTATTTTCCTATTTAATTAGGATTTTATCACTATTTGATTAGTATGATTTTTCTTTTTATTAAGATTTGTCTATGATTCTAGTAATTTAGTATGTGTAGATCACATTAAAATGTTTTGAAGATGTTTTAGCTACCATTGGCGCGTAAGTAAAGGCTATTACAATAATTCAAATGGAATAAAGTATTTTAAAGTGTTACAATTCAATTGGATTACTTCCAAGTTGAGAATATTAACTAAAATATTTATGAGAAAATATTGAGATTTCACACACACACATATATTATATATATATATATATATATATATATATATATATATATATTATATTAGGCGACAAACTTTTAGATCACTATTGGAAAATTGGACTGTCTTTCGGGAGAGAAGCTCGTTGGGTATTTGTTTGCGCATGTTTTACGTGTGCAGGGAAAATGAGCGTGTAAGGTTCAAACCTCCTGAAACAAAGTCTCAGCAAGGGGTGTATTGAATTAAGTGAATAAGCCTCCAAGGGGCACAAGCACACAAGTTACAGTCCTAGGTTACAAGCTAAGAAATAAAAAGATAAAAATATGCTCGATTGAGTCTTCATTTTTGTTCTCTTTCTTCTCTCTTGGGGTAGGCGAGCTTTTATATTGCCACTTGATAATCGATTTGAGCAGTTCCACCATCTTTTTGCAGTTCTGAGTAATATTTGTAACTGCTGGGTCGTGTGCCTTAATTGCCTGATCGTGAAGGAACAACCGCTCAACTGCTTTGGGATGAAGATAACTGCATCGCACGTTTTCGTTCTGGCAATTGGCTTGATCGTCCTAAGTCTTTTTGTCGGTCTTCGCCCATCGCCCTTCTTCTTTTCGCATTTCCTCTCATTCTAGGACGAACTCGCCCTGCATGGGTTTTCTCTGCCAACAATTGTCCCCCAAATTTACCTCGATTGAACTGAGAGGGAAGATCGAGGTGAATTTCATATCTTTTGTTTTGGTTCGTTCTTCCTTCACTCCTGGAAAGACAACAACACCGATTGAGGATTTTCGGCCGACTGCTGTGCCTCAACACTCAATGCCAGAGGCCGTGTCCCCCAGTCCCTCAGCACAGCCATCAGCCTCGGCCCCTGTGCCTCCTTCTCCTCAAAGGTCCGCTCAAAGGGAGGAGCCTGAGATTTGGCAACCATCGCCTTCGGCCCTCATGATCGTTCCATCAATGGCACCCACTCAAACAGTCCAAATGCCAATCACTGCTGAACAAGCACTTCCTCCTCGGGTCGAATCCCCAATATGCCGTCAACTTCTCCTCCTCGGCCGATCTCTCCTCAAGCCGCACAGCAATTAGTTGCTGTCCCCCAGCGTCCACTGTCCCCCGAGCAAGACTGATGCAGCCAGCAGCTGGAACATCATCGACGTACAGGCCCATCAGCCTTCTAGTTCTGCTTCTAGGATGGTGAGTTACTTTCCCTTTCTTCTTGGGTTATGGTCTTAATCTGTTTTGCTAACTCTTCCTTATGTGTAGGCGCGCCCGATCTATTGCTGCAATCGGTCCAGCGTCTTTTAGATCGTCTTGGGGAAATGACCTCTGCTTATTTTCGCCCATCGACGCCCCTAATTGGCGCAAACTCAGACTTGGAGAGTCTTCGGGAGGTCATTCGTCAGTATGCTTCTTTCGCTGCGATGGAGGTTCACCAAGCTGTTCAACCCCAGAACATGCTTCAGTTGGGTCGGTGTTCCTCCGAATTAAGCCGATTACTGGCTCTTCCTTCATCGCCCGTATCTATTGATGACCAGATCTTTCTCCAAGAGATGCAAGAGGAAATAACGAACCTTCTCTCCCGGCATCGTGTAATTATAGCCAGAGGATTGGGCTTCGCTCCTCTTTGGTGAAAAGGGAAGAACTCCGTGAATCTTTAGGAAAGCTGCAACAGGCCTTGAAGGAGACCACGGAAGAGATGGTGACTGAAGAGTCAGTCTTCATGGACCTGGAGCAGCAGTTGAAAGAGCTTCAACGCCGTTTGGACGAAATTCGGATGAGGAAAGAGGCGAAGGAGAGAGCCGTCATCGCTCAAATGGAGGAGGTGGAACAGTCGATGGCCGAATTTGAGGGGTTGGCCCGCATTGACTTCGAGAAGGAGTTGGCCGATTTGGATGCGGCGAGCGCAGCTGTTCAGGGAGACTGGGGCCTGACGAGGGAGACGCTCTCAGCCATTAAGGACCTGCCTGGGGGTTTTAGGCAATTTTCGGGCCAATGATGATATAATTGAGGACGTTATATCGTCCATTTTGTAATTTAGGACGTTCTCGTCCGTTATTAATGCGAACTTCTTATTGCTCTTCTTGAATGTTTTCGTGCTCCCATAACGAGGGCACATATTTCTTTAAATACTTCCCGTTTATCGCTCTTATATGCACCCGTCCTTTTAAATCTTGCAAATGATAAGCTCCATGTGGCAACAACACTTCTTACTATAAATGGGCATTCCCAGTTGGGCGACCACTTGCCATATGCTGGTTCTTAGAGCCAACTGGCAATATTGTCTTCCATACTAGTTCGCCTTCTCAAAAGACTTAGCCATTACTTTGCGATTATACTCTTTGGCTATCTTTTTCTTCTGTGCTTCCAGGCGGTTGAGTGTCGCACCTAATATCGTCCAATTCCAGCAAATTCTGAATCATCGCCTCGTCGTAGTCTTCTTTCGTTAGTTTTTCTCCTGCAACATTACCCTAGTGGATTCAATGTTCATTTCCACAGGGAGCACAGCTTCTTGTCCATACACCAACTTGAAAGGTGTCACCGACGTGCTTGTGCGCGGTGATGTCCTGTAAGCCCATAAAGCTTGACTCATGTATTCGTCCCATCGTCTAGCATTGTCCGTCACCATCTTTCTAATCAATCATTTGAGGGTTTTGTTGGACGATTCGGCTTGACCGTTTGACTGAGGGTAATATGGAGTGGTATTCACTAGCCGGATTCCATATTCGGCTAGGAAGTCCTTTACCTTTCACCTTTCACCGTTTAATGAGGTACCATGGTCTACCATGAATGTATGTGGTATACCAAACCGGTGAATTATATGTTCCTTTATGAACTTGATTATCTGTTCTTGTGAGATCTCTACAACCAGGATAGCTTCTACCCACTTGGTAAAGAAGTCAGTGGCAACAACGATAAAGGTGTGCATTTTACTTGAAGCATGATAAATCTTCCCTATCAAGTCTATCGCCCATCCCATAAACGGCCAAGGTTTAATGACTGGGACCATCTTGGTTGCGGGGGCCCTTTGGACAGGACCATGCTTTTGGCAAGCTACGCACCCTTTGGCGTATAAGATACACGATTCCCCCATCTTCGGCCAATAATAGCCGCTTCGTATGATCAACCATCTCATCTTGATTCCAGCTTGGTGAGCCCCACAGATGCCTTCTTGTATCTCAGCCATGATAGTTTTAGATTCTGATGGCCCTACACACTTCAATAACAATCCATCTTGTTGTTTTTTATAGAGCACATCCCCTGACATTACATAGTTCAAGGCTTTAAGCTTCAACCTTCGGTCTTTTCCTAGTCCAGGCTGTGTTAAGAATGTCCTGATTTCGTCTCTCCAATCGTCCTCTATTTCAAGAGCCATGACGTCTTTTTCTTCGGCTCTTCTCATGAGGGCTGGCTTGATTTCTTCGCTTCTGTACACCCTACTTATGTTGGTTTGTTTATAACCGGAGGCTGCTTGAGCTAAATTATTGGCCAATTCGTTCTTCACCCTCGGAATGTATTCCAAGTCAACGTAATCGAATCGTTCTACTAAATTTTTGGCCATATCCAATAATGCCATGATCGATGGACTTTGGCATTTATAAGTTCCTATTACTTGTTGGATTACCAGCTGTGAGTCTTCCTTGATAGACGCATGAGTTACTCCCATGTTGAGGAGCATTTCCAACCCTAGTATCAGGGCTTCATATTCTGCCTGGTTATTGGTGCAGTACTCGTTCAATTTGGCTAAGACTTGGAAAGGTTCTCCCAATGGGCTAACTAGGACAATCCCTATTCCAGCCTTCTCTGCTGTGCTGGATCCGTCTAAATGTATCGTCCATGGCTTTAGGCTGCATTCGTCCAAATCTAGTTCTCTTTCCCTGGTTGTGCTTAAGCATGGATGATCGGCCAGAAAATCGGCCAACGCTTGGCTTTTGACAGCCTTTTGGGGTTCGTGCCGTATGTCGAATTCTAAGAATGACAGTGACCAGAAACCAACTCTTTGATGCAAGATAGGACGAGAAAACATGTACTTTATTATATTGATTTTTGTGATCAAATATACAATGTTCGGCCTAAGATAGGCACGTAGCTTAGTACATGTAAAATATAAAGCCAAACATAACTTCTCCATGGGAGAATAATTACATTCATAAGTCAGCAATTGCCTGATGATGTAATAAATAACTCTCTCAACGTTTATGTCGTCGTCCTGTGCGATCATCCCAGCTATGGACTGCTTTTCAGCTGCTATGTACAACTTTATTGGCTTCTCTGACACTGGAGGCGCCATTACTAGTAGCTGTGATAAATACCTCTTCAGATTGTTGAATGCTTGTTGGTGCTCTCCGGTCCAGACGAATTCGTCCTCTCCCTTTAGCTTTAGTAAGGAGGAGAATGCATTGGTCTTTCCTGCACAATTAGAGATAAATCGTCTGAGGAAATTAACTTGCCACAAAAATCTCTGCAACTCTTTTTTGTTTCGGGGTGGCATGGCTTCAGTAATCGCCCGAGATTTGTTGGTGTCAATCTCAATTCCCTGTTGGTGTACTAGAAAACCTAAGAAGTTGCCTGCACACACCCCAAAGGCACACTTGGCAGGGTTCAGTTTAAGCTTGAACCTTCTCATTCGTTCAAAGGTCTATGTTAGATGGCTAAAATGCTCATCCGTAGTTACGGATTTAGCCACTATATCGTCAACATAGACTTCTAGGAATTTGCCTATCATGTCATGAAAGATTGCATTCATGGCTCTTTGATATGTGGCGCCGGCATTCTTTAGGTCGAACGGCATTACTACCCATTCGTACCATCCTAGAGACCCTGGGCACCTAAAGGCCGTCTTATGCACGTCATCCTCGGCAATGCAAATTTGATTATAACCCGCATACCCATCCATAAATGAGTATACTTGATACCCTGCTGTGGAATCCACTAGGGAATCAACCGTCGGCATTGGGTATTGGTCTTTTGGCGTTGCTAAGTTCAAATTTCTGAAGTCTATACAAATTCTTATCTTCCCATTCTTTTTCCTGACTAGGACGATGTTGGACAACCATTCTACATATTTGGTCATTCTAATAAACTTTGCCTATAACAGTCACTCGACCTCCCTTTTAATATCAGGCAAAACATTAGGCGCGAACTTCCGTGGAGGCTGCCTATGAGGCCTATGACTTGATAAGATTGGCAGCCTATGCTCCACCAAGGCCCTATATAGGCCGGGCATCTCATTATAATCCCATGCAAAACAATCTCTGTATTCTTGTAATAAACAGAGTAATTTTTCGCGTACCTGGGTGCTCAATTCCTTGATGACATAGGTCATGCGCTTATTATATTCATCCCCCAGATTTACCTCTTCTAGAGCATCTTACCCTCTTGAGAAGTTTGTCTTGCGTCGTCTGTTCAGAGCGTATCGCCTCCAGTGCGTCTTCTCCCTCTATCAAATAGTCCAGTTCTTTCATCCTCATCACAGTGCGTCTTCTCCCTCTATCGTCCCAATCATCGTTTCTTTCTCTTATTCGGCCGTCGCGTTTCCCTTGCCTCACCTCGTCTCGTCCTCTCTTTTCTGGTCTTTAAGAAGTAAGGGCCAGCGCCTCGTCCTCATGCAGAATGTAGCCATTAATTGTTAGAGGCTCAAGGGCGGCTTGCTCTTTACTCTGGCCGTGCTTCATTGATACCGACGTGTGTGGGTTCTCCGAAGACCCTGTGGTTGGTCTTATGTGCGCGAACAAGTCGTTTTAACAATCCAGCGGGGTATGGCTCGTCATTCTGGGCTACGATGGTTGGGCTCTCTCCTACGTTCAGAACTCTGGTTGGCCCGTAGTTTCCCTCATACATAAATTATTCGACCGAGTTTGTGTCTGCGGCGAAGGGCTTGTTGTCAGCGTGTACAATTTTCACTTCATCCCTTTGGTTCCAGAAAACCAGGCACTGATGGAGGGATGATGGGATGCATCGGCTGCCGTGTATCCAGTCTCGTCCCAGAAGCATATTATATGAGGTTGGCCCATCTATGACGAAAAACACCACAGTCTTCGTAGTACTTCCCACCTGCAAGTCCAGTGGTATGACTCCTCTCGCTGTCGTCGCTCCTCCGTTAAAGCCGGTGAGGACTACTTCTGTGGGGATGAGGTCCTCCTCGGACTTGGCCAAACGCCCCAGCATCCTAACTGGAATTGCATCGATGGCTGCTCCGTTATCAATCAGTACTTTCGATACGGGGATGCCATTGGCCTTCGCCTTCACGTACAATGGCCTTAGGTGCTTTGTCATCTGAGCTGGTGGCTTTGGGAAAATCATTTTCCCTGACGTGCCAATTTCCATGGCTTGATCGCCCTTTTTGTTGATTCGGGATGACTCTTCTTCCATATCCCATCCAGAAGGTGGCAGTGTGGGAGGTATTTCCTGGGAGATGTGATTGATGGTGTCAGCCTCTTCTCTCTCGGCCTTGGTGACAGCCCGCTTTACCTTAGGCGTTCCATATAGAATGAGGAATGGGTATCGCCCTGGTCTTCTCCCAATGTTACGATTGCTGGATTCCCGGCCTCATATAGTTCTTTCAGAACCCGATTTTACGAAATTCCCCTTCTCCTAGCTTCCGTCCTAATGTCAATCTCCTCTTCTATATCCGTCAGTTCTTCCTCTTCGGCCTCTCGACCTGCAGCATTTCCACCTGTTATGGAGAGTGTCGCAATTCGGCCTCATCTCCCTTATAAATATCGTCTTAGTCCAGCTTCCCCATTGTCATTTCCCCAGAACCTCTGGGCAACAAGTAGTGATTTGCCATGACCGGTGGCATGCTGCCGAATTGGATGACGATGGAGGCTCCTCATCATCGGTCCCGTCCCATTTCCTTCTATGAAGCTTAGTGTGCTCATCACCATTGGTCACTTTCCTTCCTTTCTCGTCATGTGCCTTCTTATTGTCTTTTGACTTTTCTGTGGCATGGGGGCTATGGCTGGTGGCAGCCTTTGCCTCGTTCTGTCGGCGTATCATACGGTCGTAGTTCCTTTGGTGCCTCCTCAGCTGTGTCTTTGTCATTTCATCTACGAGAGGATATTTTTTATCTGCCCGTCGTCCTAAGTTCGCATGCTGTTCTGGGTATGACTTTCGGTATGAGTGCCACACGTTGGGCCGATGGATCTTTGGCCGAAATGTCCTCACGTTCTGGACGAAGTTTGAATTTTCTCCGTAGAACCTCGGCGCAAAGGTTCGTGGCTGCCAGGATGATTCTCTCTTCACAGGCCTCTCGCAGATGTCTTCTAGCTCCTTCATCCATTCAATGATGTTCTTGCACCTCACACAAATATCTTTCTTGTCCTTTCGTTCTGCAGGTTCCTTGATCCTCTCCAGCGCGCTCGGGCGGTGGCAGTGTTGTCTTTCGTCCAGCACTACCTTTACCCTCGGCCGGTTTATCTTTGTAAGGTCTGGATTAATCATATTTAACTCCGCCGATTTCGGGAAAGGATTGCTGTCTACTGCCATCTTCTTTTTGAACGTGATTCGTCCGGATTCTATGGCATCCTGCAAAAAATTGCGAAAAACAAGGCAATTGTTAGTTGTGTGAGACCATGCATTATGCCATTTGCAATATTTTTTACTGCAGATTTGCTCGGCTGTTGGCAACGTATGTCTGTCGCTCAAGCTGATTTGTTTGTCTTTGTACAATTGGTCAAATATAGCTTCGACTTTAGTAATGTCGAAGGATAATTTCCTGCTCTTTTTATCGCTCGTCTCACTGGTTTGGGGTTCTGCCCACGTTTTGCAGACGTAGGGCTTCCCTTTCACTAATTCGGCCAAACATAGATCGGCCGAATCGGCGTTCACTTCGCCCATCTCATAGTCAATGTTTCTGTAATACGTCACTTTGCTCGAATTTTTCATCGGCTCCTCTTCTCGTAATAATCGCTCATAGCGCACCACACTGGTAGTGAGTTGGGGAAGGTCCCAAAACTCACGATCCTGGAATTTCTTCTTCAGGTCGAGATTCAGGCATCCTTGAGCGATTCTTACGAACTCCTTCTCGGGCAAAGGCACGTAACATCGGCCTCGGGCTACCTTAAATCGTTGTAGAAACGTTTCGACCCATTCCCCTGGCAATTGTCTCAAATTTGCCAAATCAACCAAGGCCACTTCAGATTCGGCCTTATAAAACTGCGCATGGAATTGTTGCTCTATTTGCTGCCAACTTTCTACTGAATTGGCTGGTAAGCTGACATACCAGGAGAAAGCCACCCCTGATAACGAACTATGAAACGACCTTAGTCTATGGAAATCATTGACTTCCCCACACTGAAGGGTGAAACGTCCTATGTGCTCCATAGTGGAAACTTCTCCAGACCCCGTAAAGAGGGTAAAGTCTGGTATCTTGTAATTTCTCGGCCAAGGATAAGCCACATCGACCCACTCAGGGTAAGGCTTCCGATATCTAGGCTGAATTGGTCGTATACATAGACCGAATTGGTTTTGCAGAATTTCGGTCATTTGCTCCCTTAGCATATCATTGCCATTGAATGGCACGGCTATAGGGGCGGTTGCGGCCCTCTCAGGAGTGGGACATAATCATGATTCTGTCCCTGGGAAGTTTGGACACCCTGAGGCACCACGATTTCGTGTTGAGCCATATTTGGCCCTTGGTGACTGTTTGGCCCTAATGGTGGGTCGTGCCCTCCAGGGCTCGTCCCTCCTCTGGGAACCATAGGGGTATTGGTTCCTTGCAGGGGAACACCACTAGGACCAGCTTCCTGACTGCCTACTGCAGGGAGAAGCGTGGTCGACGCAGCGTTGTTCCGCCGTTTATACATTTAGCCACCAATTTGTTCATTGAGCTTAGGTATTTGGCCATATTTTCATAGTGCAAGTTACTAGTCGATACAATTTGTCTACAACATGCGCATTTTGGAGCCTGACCTGTTCGACGACATCCTGTGTGAATTCGCCAAACAATGCGCGCATCGCATTAGGGCTGAGCTCCGGCTGACATCTGCTAGACCCTCGAACTGACCCACTATGGCTGGAACGTTGGGCTGGTTGGTTTGCTCCAGTCCACCTTCCTCCGCGGTTGAGCCAGTCTGAGCGTTTCTTTTCGGAGGCATCTCCACTTTGTTACACCAATTCTCCCACTGTGGTCGCCAAAAACTGTTTGCGCAGGTTTTACGCGTGCAGGGAAAAAGAGCGTGTAAGGTTCAAACCTCCTGAGACAAAGTCCCAGCAATGGGTGTATTGAATTAAGTGAATAAGCCTCCAAGGGGCACAAGCACACAAGTTACAGTCCTAGGTTACAAGCTAAGAAATAAAAAGATAAAATATGCTCGATTGAGTCTTCATTTTTGTTCTCTTTCTTCTCTCTTGGGGTAGGCGAGCTTTTATATTGCCACTTGATAATCGATTTGAGCAGTTCCACCATTTTTTTGCAGTTCTGAGTAGTGCTTGTAACTGCTGGGTCGTGTGCCTTAACTGCCTGATCGTGAAGGAACAACCGCTCAACTGCTTTGGGATGAAGATAACTGAATCGTACGTTTTCGTTCTGGCAATTGGCTCGATCGTCCTAAGTCTTTTTGTCGCTCTTCGCTCTTCGCCCATCGCCCTTCTTCTTTTCGCACTTCCTCTCATTCTAGGACGAACTCGCCCTGCGGGGGTTTTCGCTGCCAACAGTATTATTCGATTGGGCTCCTAAACATGATATTTCAGATATAAGTTTTCCAAAAAGAACATAAACAACCGTAATTGTGAATCTTAAAATTCTACCGTTTTCCAGCTTTTCTCCTTCGATATCTTTTAAATCTTATTCAATTAAAATACATACCGTCTTGAAAATTGTTGATGTTGATTTTTGGGTCTAAGTATGGCCAAGAGCTCGAGAAGGGCAGGAAGGAAATTTCACATTCAGAATGCTGTAGCCCGAAGAGATTGTTGGATACCTGATCCAACATAGTGGTAGGGCTCGGTCTCTAACATTCTACCGTCCCGATGAATAAGGCAATACTGGGACCATAGATCGAGGACATTGGGTCCGACCCGATTAATTGAGCTCGACAGAGCATGATAAGTTTTACCCCGGTTGTCTGACCAAATGAGAGAGCTCGGGATAATATTGGTCAGGTCGGGTGTAGCATGGTAAGCTCGGCACGAGAGCTCGTTCTCTCCACAAATTTCAGATTTAGCAGGGGTAACTTGATGATTCTCTTTTGACACACGCCACCGCGTGAACAGACATTTACAGGCTGGCATCATAATTGTAGCGTATGGCAGTATCTAAAAAAGAGTGATTTAATGAAATGTCAGATGGCAGGTTTACTTTCAGCGGAACTGATGGGACAAAAAGCCTAATTGGAAGCAGTGGGTTCATGTGGCTGGCGTCACGAGGATGGTGGAATAGTAATTATTTTCCTTAGTATTTAAAGGGGTTGTGAGAACTTTTGTAAGGGCTAGCTAATTTATTTTCACGCACGACTAGTAAAAACAGTGAGAAAATACTAGCTTGGCACTACCCGACCACCTGTAAAAATGTTGGAAAATGCTTATAAGTAAGCGTTTTGAGGCGCAATTTTAAGCATGATCCACTTCGTGTTAGTGGTTGTTATTGAATGATTCGGATACTCCTCCGTGAGTAGTTCGAAATGGTATATTCATATGCTTAAAATGGTGCTTGGGTGAATGAGAAATTGTTGCTCAAAGTTCACCCATTGGTGTTGGAAAATAAAGAGAAATGTGCTTGTCCCACATGGGAAAGCTATAAGAGAGAAAGTGTCTTTATATATGATTACTCATATATAGATGGGTAAGAGTTATAAGGATAGAGGCTCTCTCTACGTGCGCGCGCAGGGGGGGTGCAAATCAAAATCCGAACAGGCTTGGCTCGTGTGCACTCGCGCGTCCTGCTTACACGAATGCCGGACCAAATTGTGCGGGCTCGGCCCAGCCAATTTTTGCTTGTCTCTTTATTTTTCCAAACCTTTGAAGTTCCCTAACAGTTAATTAATTCCATTAATTAATTTGTTACTTCAATCGAAAGGTCCCTCATTAATATGATTAATGGCATACTTATCTTATTTATTCTATAAAAAGGCATTTTCATTGTTTTGTTTGGGAAGAGTTCAAACACTTTAGTGGTTCGTTGGTAACGAGTTTTGGTGGTGCCCATACTCGTTCGTTTTCCGTTGTATCCTGGGAAACAATCGTCTCACGTTCTACTGCACATTCGGTAGGGGACGAATTTGTTTTAAGGATATTTTTGACATCAACAAGCCTCGGAATAGTGAAGCAGTGATTCGGTTTGGTTCCTTCAGTGGTTCGGTCATAGGCTGATTTCAGGGTCCGCTCGCCAGGGTCTGCCTCTGCTCGCCAGGGTCTGACTCCGCTCATCAGGGTCTGCATCTGCTCTCAGCGTCTGTCTTCTCTCATCAGGGTCTGCCTCTGCTCTCAGCGTCTGCCTCTGCTCTCTAGGTCTGCTGTGTGGGTCTGACGTGAGGGTCTGATTTCAGGGTCTGTCGAGAGGGTCTGCTAGGCTGAAATTAAGCATATTTTGGATTTCCTTGTAACTACCATAATATTTGTACTACAAAAAAGAGATCGCCCAAGCCCGATCAAGTTATAGAATCAGTCTTTTTCCTTGTTCCCGTAGACGTAGGTTGGATCCATTCCGACGAACCACGTAAATTATTTGTCGATCTTTATGTTTGTTCTCGTTTTCTACTAAGTTTTCTTTTGGTTTCCAACAAACCAAATAAATTCACAGTTGAGGGAAGATTATTCAAGGAGCGAGTTTCTAGATTTTTCCATGAAATGAAAATCAATCGTCAACAGTTGGCGCCGTCTGTGGGGATATAGAACAAAAGGCAATAGACGTATTGAGACGATGGCGGAAGAAGGGAACTGCAGATCTTCAGAATCTACCACAACGAAATGGATGGAAAAGATGGAAGAAAAAATGAGAAATGAGAGGGAGTCAAACCAGTCTTTTCTTCAGGCCATGATGGAAAATATGGAGAGACTAGAAAAGAGAAATGAGGAACAAATGGAAGTTGGTCCGAGTGGAAGGAGAGAAGGGATAACCAGAGGAAAGAGGGTTGACGTGGGCAACGAAGGCGGGAGAAGGGAGAAGGAACGCCCAAAGAGTAAGATCAGCAGTAATAGCCGGAGTTGAATTGTGCATGGGAATCACAATAAGAGGAAAGTAATTTGGTGGAGATTTTGGTGTATTCTGTAGGAGCTTTTGAGAATGCAAACAATTTAAATATGATAGTGAAAATTTGATAGATCTTTTGAATTGAATACCATGAGGAAATATTTATAATCTTTTAGCTTGATGGTAAACATCAAAACCAATCAACAAATCTTTATCAGGAAGATCTATTCCTAAAACCGTTATCTAAACAATACATTCAGGGAGAACTGAATACCAATAAGATGTTTGGTAAAACATCAGTTCTAAACACCTTTCCATCAGCATCTCTGAAATACTCATGGTGTTCATTCCAATATTGTCTTGGTAAAACAACAAGATTCATCATGCTCTTATGAGCACCAATGTCTATGAATTCTATGGGAGAAATTAGCCTTTCATATTTGGAAGGTAAGACTTGTATTTGGACCAAAGGACTGAGAATGACTTTTTGGACTGAAATGGTGGATGAAATGATATAATATTGTGATGAGAAAATAAGAAAGTAATCAGAGACTTCATCATCACTGGATATTTCTAAGTCTGAAGAAGAATAAGCTATATCAAAGGCTATTTCGGGACTTGATTATTCTTATTCAGATAACAGGAACTCCATTTCAATATTTTCAAGATCGAGAATAGTGCTTTGATGAATCTGATTAATTAACTTGGCTGGTTTATCAGGCTTGGTTGGATAAATCTTTGAGAAATATCATTTCTTTCCACAGATAAAACATCTGCTGGACTTTCATTTTCCACGGAATGGCTTCTTTCTGAAGAACTTGAATTTCTTTTTGAGGTCCTTCTTAGGCTTGTTGAACTTCTTAAACTTTTTGCCATATTTTTGAAAATGGGAGTGCTTCTTAGAGGGATAAGATAATTTTTATCTTTGCACTTGATCTTTAGGTAAAGCTTATGACAAGCAGACTTCAGAGGCTTATATTGTTCACGCATTAACTTGAACAACTCTTGATTTTCACAAAATTTCTCACGAGCTAATAGAGCCATTTGATGAATTTATCCAAGAGAGATAAGTCGTATATCCCTTTTTGTCTGGAGGATTTCTCTCTGTACTTCTAGTTGAAGTTCTATTGGTAAGGAAGCAACATGGGTATGCCAACAGTTGGCATTATTGGCTTCGTTTAGAAGATAATACCTCTATGACATTCTTTGATAATGAAACTCCAGATCTTTATTTTCAAAGAACAACATTTCATCTAGAAGTATTCTTTCCTTGCTTGCTTGTCAATTATTGTGACATCTCCAAGAAACTCTTTCACTTGGAAAAATTTAGACTAACTAAAAATTACCTATGACTTGTGAAAATAAAATTGAATGTAAGAATGAATAAAAAATGAACCAAATGAATCCTATTTATGGACATGGTGGGTTATCTTTGAAAAGATACCCTTTATTTCAAAAATGTACATCCATTTAGGAGTCATGACCATCCAATGAAGTCTTTCAACTCTAAGGGTCATGTTCTTTCCAATTAAAGAACATATCTTTTCCAAGAACCTTTTTAAACCCATGGTTAAGTCTTTTCTTATTAAGGATCATACTCATTTATTTCATATATATATATATATATATATATATATATATACACACATCTTTATATTTAGAAAATTTTTCTACAATCCCTCGTAATTTTCTAAATATCAATGCAGACAATTAAGATAGTTTCCTTGAAATGAAACTGCATCGGAATATGTAGTTTTCGCCTTGAATCTTTCTTAGTAAATGACTATCGGATTTACTTGGCAAACCAATGATCCATGGTTTTGAACTGTTCTGCCGTTGGTGTAAACCAAGACAATAGCCATCACACAGCTTCACTTTGACCATTTCTCGTTCTACAATTGTGTTCAATTCGGCCATGAACATCGATTCTAGCTTCATCAAGTAATTTTGGGAATCTAGCCTTCAAAATTCTAATGGAAGCGACCTCACTTTTTATTTGAATAGGTGATCTATTGTATAAGGTATTATGTCGTTATCCCTATTAAGACTTTTCCTCTAATATAGTGATCATTAAAATCCTTAACTTATCAGGAACATGCAGAACATTCTTCAATGTAAGCTTCTTCCCGGATGTCATCTTCAGAACCACTGTTCCCAAAAGTCAGATGATCGCCCTCGACTTTCGAATATGAGGAAAACATCTTATTCTATGCACATATATGGCGAGTAGCTCAAGTGTTTATCCACCATTCTTTCGGGTTTCCACCCAAGTTGGCTTAGGTTACAATTGCTAAGAGGTTCAACTCTGAGATCTCATCAGTTAATAGCTCATCTTCAGTGCATGAGCCTCATTTTTCTTTTTCTTGCATTTGTCTTGAGACTTCATGTTTCTATAGTCATTTTCCATGTGATCGTTTTTCCACAGAAGTAGCACTTCCCTTGAACTTCTTGTTTGCTTGGGAAGAATCAACTTCATTGTTCTTTCTCTTTTTGCTTCATTTTCCATCATCAAGGATGTTAGCCTTAGACTTCATAGTCTTATAACTAGTCTTCTCGGACTTGCTATTGTCCTCTTCGATTCGCAACCGAAATCCTAGGTTTTCAAGACTCATTTGTTTCTTCTTGTGATTCAGATAACTTCTGAATTTTTTCCATGATGAAGGCAATTTCTCAATAATTGTGGCAACTTGAAATATCTCGCAGAGTTTCATTCATTTATCCAATATGTCGTGAATGATCAACTATAGTTCACTCAACTAAGACATTACCATTCTTAAATCAACCATTTTGTAGTCGAGGAACCTACCAACGATAAATTATTTTTGTCCAACATCCTATGTTTTATATTTTTTTTCTCGAGAGATTCCCAGAGAATTTTCGCAGAAGTCATGTTTTAGTACACATTGTATAGGGTGTTGTCAAGACCGTCCAAAAGGTAGTTCTTGCACAACAAAAATCACCTTGCGACCATGCCTCAACTCGCAGTTTCCTAACCGTTTCAGTTTCTCCCACCATGTCCCGGATGAGTTTCCTTGAGATACTTAGCCAACTGCAGTATTTTCAGGTAGAACGGTATTTTGCTCTATTACTGTTTGAAGTTTGCTCCATTGAACTTATCTGGTTTCTCTCTATGAGCGACCGGTACTGTGATATTTTCATTAGCCATATATAACTGAAATTAAAATAATTACTAATAAGTCTACAAAAGACAAATCACACAAAGATCAATTGTATGATCATATTTATGTATTATACTAAGAATTCACTTGTTATTATTTTGGATAGAAGTATCAAATAACATAAGTCATTCAATTTGTGACTAAAATTTCTTATGATATGTGAACAAAAGAAAATTCTCAAAGGATTAGTCACTTAAATCTCTACTCTCTTAAGCTCTTATTGCTTTGGTGACAAAATTTCCTTAATCACTTTCTTAATAAAAAATTTTAGGCATTCATTCTTAGTGTTACATTTTTTCTCAACCAAAAGTACAACAAATAAAATTTATAAAGATACTAACATCAACTTTATCACTTAAACTATTATGTTGATATGTGATAAGTGAAAATACGTTAATTAACTTACAATTTCATTATATGATTTTCCCAAGTTAATGAAATAATTATTTCATCACAAAATAATTTTATATTCCCTGACACCTTTTTCACCTTTTATATTCCCCTGTTTGAAGAAATCTTTTCATATATTTTTCCCCTTTTATTTTTAACTCAATTGCCTTTAACTCTCTCTCATTCTCGTCAACTTTATTATTATTAAAAATTTCCAGATTTCAAGTTGTAGATAAGACGTTATTATAAGAATAGGCCAATTTGATCAAGTGGATGGCGTCTTTTACTGTATTTTTTAAAAGAGACTAACAGTAATGTGTGCGTAAATATTGCAAGAAACTAGATTTTATAACACAAAAATTCTAATACGTTCTTAAGATTGTTGGGCGGGATGTATTAGTTACCACTTTAAACATCCATTATTCAATCAAAATTATTAAATAATAATGAAAAAAAACCATCAATGCATAGAGATAGAAAAACCTAGAAATGTAGAATACGACGAACTTAAACCAATTCGAGTTTTTCCTTTATTCTTAAGAACTTATTAGTCTCGCCTCAGTGCACTACGAATTTTTTGTGGCTAACATTCTCTCAAGATTCTTGATTGCTTCTTTCAGAATGGGCACTCTGAACGGTGAAAACACTCACGTTACCCAAACGCACGTATCGCTTAAGTAGAATAAAATGTACCGATCTCACGAGGACTTAATACCTAGGCTATTAATTTATGACGTTAAATGTTTACGAGTATCTAATAGATTGATTGATGATTTGATGGTGATTTTAAACTAAAACAAGTAAATAAAATAGTGTGAAAGTAAATGAAAAGAAAATTCAATATTATTAAACTATATAGGGTTGTGAATTCTTCAAATATCTTTTAAAGATGAAGTGGTTATCTCACGTTTGTGCAATATATCGGTTTATTAACCTGGAAAACGAATTTCTGCAAAAGCCTCTTCCGATGGTCAAATGCAAACACCCAGTTTAACCCAATTAATCATATTCATATGTTAACCAAGTTACCTGAATTCATTAAGATTAAGTTCCAATTATAGCTACCCCCGCCCGACAGGTATATTCCTATCCTGTAAGGAAATCTACCTAAGAGTGATTTACCCCGAGGTGAGATCGTGAGCTATTGAGTCTAAGGCTAAACCTAAAATCTCTTTCCCAAGTTCATTTTAAGTTTACCAAATCAATCTTATTAGTGGCCAATTAATAAAAAGCATTAAGCTTAAGACTCAATAAATAAACATTTATATTACCCAAGACATAAAATAACCCCTTATAAAACGGTGATATTGGAATTCATTACAACCCTAAATATGATATTTAGTTACAACACATATCTAGGACTAGTAAAGGCTTAAATAAAGTAAATGACATAAAGTAAAGCTTGGAAATTAAAACGATAAATAAAACAATAAAGAAAATGTTAGGGTTAGAGGATCCACTTTTATTACTTTAATTTTAAATATCTCTCTTATTATAATATATTAACTTTGCATGACATTACTAATCGACCATAAATGTGGTATCCTGATTAAGTCAGATTTATGATTAATTCCAACCGACTATAAATGCGATATCCAATTTAGTTAGGTTAAAATCAATTTAATTAAGTCCAACCGACCATAAAGGCGGTATCCTATTAAGTCAGGTTTTAAATAGTTTATATATTATAGTTAAGGGAGATTAATCTAAATATTAGTAATAAAAGTTTAACCTTTCACCGCAGGAGAGGGGAGTTACCTCCTAAAAATAAAAACTGAAAAGTAAAGTAAAGAAAGAATCACTGCGTAAAATAAAAAATTAAATAAAGAAAGCTGTAAATAAACAAACAAGATACAATATTATTAGTATTCTTAAGGAAATCCCCGGAAGAATGTATGAATTTTCCTTCTGATTTCGGCCTCAATTTATAGGAAAAGTTTGGTCATGCGCGTCGCGACACGTGGAACATTGCGCTTCGCAACGCGCCGTTGATTTGTGCCACGTGTACACGGCTTCGCTGAGATGATGACACGTGTCTGTCGGTATAATTATTAGCTCGTCGTTGCGACGCGTAAAGGTTGTGCACGTCGTGAAGCTGACGTCATGCTGACGTAAGCAATGACGCGTGTCGCTGATGAGTGTCGGCAGCATGTGATGATGACATGTGTCCGACATATGATAGAAGATTTGCTGTGATGTTGACACGTGGCCGGTGCATGTTAGCAAGTGTGTATGATAGCAAGTTACTCTGATGTTGACACATGTCTGGCGCACGTTAGCGGTCGCGATGCAGAAGTGCTACGCGTCACGACGCTAAAATTTCAGTTTTGCCCTTTTTGTCTGTTTTTCGTTGTTTCGGCCCTGATTTGATTCCAGTGAGTCCTGAAACCTTATTTATCTATAAAATACACAAAACACATAAAAATATTCACAAAACTCAAGAAAATGTACAAAATATTAAGTCAAAGGGATGGTAAATATTAATATATTTACTGCTCATCACACCCCCAAACCTAACATTTTGCTAGTCCTCGAGCAAAACAACAAAATAAAATACATTAAACAACTTTAAAAAAAATTAAACTAAGCCACTTTCGTAGGGATCACGGTTGCATTTAGTGTATGCAACAAGCCTTTAAAGCCCTAAGTGTCCCTAGTGGACGAGTTGTAGTCTCGTGAGGGCTTACAGTGACGATACCCACAAAAGTCAATCTAATGTACACAAAAGCAAAAAGAGAAAAGAAAAGAAAATAAACAAGTTAGTGACTAAACAAGTGAAACTTCTTATCCAAGTTAGTAGTTGATTTATTTCTTTCTAAATTACCAAATAAGTAAATTCTCCGATTATTTTTACCATTCTCCATATACACAACCAACAAGGTATTAATCAGCTCATTATGCCCACAATATTTATAAGTGTAGTTGCAAAGAGAGTAATATTTTTATCCTAAAGTCATATCAGAATTCACACATTTTTTAGCAATGGAATTTTTTTTTCTGATTTTTTTATTATTTACAATATCTTCAATCCATGTAGCGAGCTTTGAGACAGTGACTCCCAAGCTAGTTGGCTTTAGAGCACTAGATGTTAATACACCCCTACGGACTTAATTACTCGGATTTCAGATATCTCTTTATTATTATTATTTTTTTAATTACATCTTCAATCCATGTAGCGAGCTTTGGGCCAGTGACTCCCAAACCAGTTTGTTTTAGGGCACTAGGTGTTAAAACACCCATACAGACTTAATTACTCGGATTTCAGATGTTTTATTATTTATATACACACTTTTTTTATTCCATCGCTTTTTTAGATGTTTCCTCCAATTAAACTAGTGCACTGAATATTACAAACTTTTCAATTACAACTCATGGCCGTATGTTACCATGTATGTTGATATTACCTGTCAACTGAGCATATGAAGATCCATTTTAATTAGTATTATGGAGAATTCAAAAATTAAATAATTCAAAAGGAAATCAACAAAAATTTATCTGTTACGAAGTAGGTTGAGATACGTCTCATGAGTGGAAATTCCTTACTCAGCTATCTCACATCAATTTCACCTGATTAGTCAAGTTAAAAATGAAAAAACAAAATATTTTTTTTTTATATTTTTTCATTTTTTTATTTTTATTTCTATTTTTTAAATTTTTGAAAATTTTTGACTAAAAATCAAATAAAAACAACACAAGAAAAAAATAATATTTATAAAATACTAGTCAACTATTCCCCTCCCCCAAACCTAATTGAGACATTGTCCCCAATGTCTAAGAAATAGAAGAAGAGTTTAGAAAATAGTATCTGATTAGCTGAAATTCTACATCTAAAATGAAAATTAAAGGTTAAGATCCGGATTTATCCGATGCTTCTTACCACGATCATTATCAGTCCAGTTAATCTTGGAAAGGATAGGGTCAATTTGTGGTTCAAATGCTAAGATTTGGTCAATTAAATTATGGGTTGTTCTGGCAGTGAAGATGATATCTTTTACAGGTTTTGATACAAACCCATTTCTCTGGGCATCATCAAGAAACACACAAAGAAAATCATAAAATCCATCAACATTAAACAGTCCAATTGGTTTCTGGTGTATGTTCAAGTTTGCCCAAGATAGTACTGTAAAAATTTCCTCAATTGTGCCCAACCCACCTAGCAAAGCAATAAAAGCATCAGCACGGTTAATCATTTCCACAAGTCGCTCAGACATACCTGGCATAATACATTCATCTCCGTTTGATGGTCCTATAAGATTCGCTTATGCCAAGGTTTTGGATGATTCCCCATACTTGACTACCTCCTTCCTGTACAGCCCTTGAAACGTACCCCATTAGTCCAAGATTTCCACCGCCATATACTAAGTGCATATTCCTCTCAGCTATGACTCTACCCAATTCTTGTGCTGCCTCAACGAACTTTGGTTTAGAACCAACACTAGTACCGCAAAACACACAGATGTTTACAACTCATCTTCTTGAAGTTGCTTCCATTTTTTATGTGTTTCTTTCTCAAATCTGGATGTCCTCAAGAGTGCAATGATGAGCTGAATTTATAGATCCTGATAAGGGTGAGTAATAATAGTACTAGTACCTGCCAAATGACAATTACTAACTAAACAGTAAAATATATCGTGAAAGTCAAAAAGTCTGAATCATGTCGGAGAAAATAAAAGAAAATAACAAAATAAATCACAATTATTAGTTAAATACAAAGAGATAATAATATTTACATGAAGTAACGGCTTGATTGACATCTATGCGTCACAGACAAGCTTCCCATCCAATTTTCTTATAAATTGGCAAACATGGACTTTTAAAGTCAGATTCCTAAGACTTAATTGCTGCATTTCTTTTCGGAATTATGTATGTAACATGCGAATTACGTGATACACATATCCACTGGGATGCGTCTCAAGAGTCAATGATATGTCATCCAAAGACTCCTTACTCATGCCATCCCTAATGAATTTAATTTTATCTTTGCGGTTATGAGACATCATTCCTAAAGAACGACATCGAGTATTACATGTCATGCGTGCACATTTATAACAAACACCTAGTCTTTTAGCTCTTATCTTCTTAGCATAGATGATTCTTCTTAAACCAGACAGATATGAAATAAAAGAGTCATAAGACTCACCTGCCAATCGTACCCGTGCTTCAATAATCCAACGAATGCCAGTATGAATACCTTTGATCATTAGAAGTCTCATTCGTTCCATGCGAGCTTTGTAGACTTTCATCAAACAGTTTTGAGGGAGAGAAGGAAATTGCTTGTGAAGATTTGAGAGAATGTCTTCCATCCTGAAATGTGACTTTACCTACAAAAATTAAACACACAAAAATAAAACACACCAAATCTTAATATATACACAAATTTCATGGGTTGCCTCCCTGCTAGCGCTAAGTTTAACATCATCATCTAGACATGACTGCCTGAACATTAGGCTGGATCTGAAAGTGTGACACTTTATTTTTATTGCTCAAATGATTCTCCCCAGTAGTGTTTGACATGCTTGCTTTTAACTTTGAAGGTTTTATTGGATTTGGGATCATGTAATTCAACGGCTCTATCTGGTAAAACTTGAGTGATTAAGAATGGACCTGACCACCATGATTTTAACCTCCCAGGGAAAAATTTCAACCTTGATTTGCTGAACAGTACTCGCTGCCCCGGTTCCAGTTGTATGCGCACTAATTTCTTATCATGTCTCTTCTTGGCATTTTCTTTGTACAATTTGGCATTCTCGAAAGGCTGTATGTGAAATCCCTCCAATTCGTTGAGTTGGTGGAACCGTTTCTCTTCAGTTGCTTGTAGATCAAGATTTGACTTCTTCAGTGTGCAATACGCTTTATCTTTCAGGCAGATGACATGCTTTAAGTTTGACAGTTGAACTTTGCCTTTCATCAGAGTTCTGGATGGTATTATCTCTCACATCAAGTCTGAAACATTCCTCATTCTTCTCATCATTCAGGAATTCCATGGCTTTGAAAATATTGAATTTTACTTTTTGGTCATGTACCATCATGGTTAGTTCACATTTTTGTACATCAATAATAGTTCGACATATAGCCAAGAATGGTCTCCCGAGGATAATGGGCACGTCTTCGTCTTCCTCCATGTCAAGGATAATAAAGTCTACTGGGAGAATGAGTTTGTCGACTTTGACCAGCACATCTTCAACGACACCTCTCGAAAATGTGAGCGATCTATTAGCAAGTTGCAGAGAGACTGAGGTGGGCATTGCTTCTCCAATTTGTAGTTTCCTGTAAATAGAAAATGACATCAAGTTAATGCTAGCACCTAAATCACATAAAGCCTTACCGAAGTTATGTTCTCTTATGGTGCAAGGAATGGTGAAACTGCCAGGATCTTTCAACTTTGGGGAAGCTTCCTCTAAATAATGGCGCTGCATTCTTCTGTCAATGCTACTGTCTCGTAGTCTCCCAATCTCCGTTTTCGTGGCAAAATGTCTTTCATGAATTTGACATAACTGGGCATTTGTTCCAACGCTTCTGTAAATGAGATGTTGATATGCAGCTTTTTGAAGATCTTCAGGAATCGATCAAACTGCTTGTCTAGTTTATCTTTCTAGAGACGCTGTGGAAAAGGTGGAGGTGGAGTAAATCTTTCTCGATCATTTACTTTTGCCTCATTTTCCTCCATTTGATGATTTGTTTCACTGCTTTCTTTTGGAACTTCCTCAACAGTTGCCTTGATTCCAACATTTTTGTTGATCTCAGTATCACTTTTCAAAGTGATGGCTTGACATTGTTCATTTCCCATGTTCCTTGGATTTAATTCTGTGTTGCTAGGAAGTGTACCTTGCGGTCTATAACTTTGAACATTGGCCAGTTGTCCCATTTGATTCTCCAGTGATTTAATAGAAGCCACTTGATTTTGAATTAATGTTGCTTGAGAGTCGTATTTTGCTTCTAGTTTTTTCAAGTGAGCCAACACTTTTGTTATTCTTGGTTCTTTTTCATACTCATGGCCTTTATTTTGCTGTTGGAATCCGAGTGGTGGATTGTTCATTTTTTTATGAATTGTTGCTCCATGCCAAATTGGGACGATTCCTCAACTCTGGGTTGTAGGTGTTGGAATATGAATTGTTCCCATGACAGTTGAAATTGTTGACAAAGTTCACCGTCTCATCATGTTGGTTGTATAATTCTGCCTCAGGTGCTCCTCCATATGGTGAACTTGTGGATCCAACATTAACCTTCATGTTAAAAGTTTCCATGAATTTGAATATCTGATCCAACTTGGCATTCATTGCTGTGTTGGCTCCAGCCTCATAAACTCCTGCGATTTGTTGAATCATGCTCCTTTCTGTTGGCCACAAAGAATTGTTGTTAGCCATTTCTTCAATTAAGTCTCAGACCTGATCCTCTCATTTTTCCATTAAAGCTCCTCCATCTCCAGCATCAATTGTGGTTCTCATCAGTCCAGAAAGTCCATTATAGAAGGTTTAGATTTGTAGCCACTTCGTAATCTCATGGTGAGGACATTTTCTGAGCAACTCCTTGTATCTTTCCCAAGCTTCGCAGAGGGACTCTAAATCATGTTGTACAAATGATGTAATGTCATTCCTCAGCTTTGCAGTTCTGGCTGGAGGAAAATACTTTACAAGGAATTTGGTGGCTAGAGTGTTCCAAGTTGTGATGGAACCTGCTGGTAGTGAATGTAGCCAAACCTTAGCTTTGTCTTTCAAGGAGTATAGAAACATACGCAGTCTCATTGCTTCTTCAGCCGCTCGGTTGTAATTAAAAGTGTCGCAAATTTTCAGGAAGTTGCTGATGTGGGCATTAAGATCTTCAGTTGCATTCCCCCCAAACGGAACTGATTGTTTTATCATCTGGATGCATGTTTTGATGTCACATGCATTTGCTAGTAAGGGAGGAAGTACAATGCAAGAAATGAAGCCGTCAACCACCAGAATAGTTCTATCTCGAATGGGAATTGGTGGTGCAACCTCCAAAGGTTCAGGTTCCATGTTGATTAATGCTTCTTGACCTTCTCGTTTTTCCTTTCTCAACTGTCGGATTGTTCTTTCAATTTCTGGGTCAAGCGGACAGATTTCAAAGATTCTGGTTCTTCTTATGTAGTGTCTGAGAACCTGAAATACAAGAAAACATAAATAATAAATAAAAATAAATTAGACACAGGTAAATGTATATAACCCCAAAACTAATAGTGAAATATAAATAATTCCCCGGCAACGGTGCCAAAAACTTGAACGATGAAAACACTCACATTACGCAAGCGCACGTATCGCTAAGTAGTATAAAATATATCGATCTCACGATGACTTAATACCTAGGCTATTAATTTATGACGTTAAATATTTACGAGTATCTAATAGATTGATTGATGATTGGATGATGATTTTAAACTAAAACAATTAAATAAAATAATGCGAAAGTAAATGAAAGGAAAATTCAATATTATTAAACTATTTAGGGTTGTGAATTCTTCCAATATTTTTTAAAGATGAAGTGGTTATCTCACGTTTGTGCAATATATCGGTTTATTAACCTGAAACACGAATTTATGCAAAAGCCTCTTCCGATGGTCAGATGCAAACACCCAGTATAACCCAATTATTCATATTCATATGTTAACCAAGTTATCTGAATTTATTAAGACTAAGTTCCAATTGTTGCTTACCCCACCCGACATGTACATGTCTATCCTGGAAGAAAATCTATAAAGGGTATCTAATTCTTAAGAGAGATCGTGAGCTATTACGTCTAAGGCTGAAACCTAAAATCCCTTCGTCAAGTTCATTTTAAGTTTACCAGATCAATCTTATTAATGACCAGTTAACAAGAAGCATTAAGCTTAAGACTCAATAAATAAATCTTTATATTACCCAATACATAAAATAACCCCTTATAAACCGGTGAAATTGGAATTCATCACAACCCCAGATATGATATTTAGTTACAACACATATCTAGGACTAGTAAACGCTTAAATAAAGTAAATTACATAAAGTAAAGCTTGGAAATTAAAAAGACAAATAAAGCAATAAAGAAAATACTGGGGGTTAGATGATCCACTTTTGTTACTTCTATTTTAGATATCTCATTTATTATAATATATTAACTTTGCATGACATTACCAACCGACCATAAAGGCGGTATCCTGATTAAGTCAGATTTATGATTAATTCCAACCGACAATAAAGTCGGTATCCAATTTAGTCAGGTTAAAATCAATTTAATTAAGTACAACCGACCATAAAGGCGGTATCCCATTAAGTCATGTTTTAAGTAGTTTATATATTATAGTTAAGAGAGATTAATTTAAATATTAGTAATAAAAGTTTAACATTTCACCCTAGCATATAGGAGTTACCTCCTCATACTGAAAAGTAAAAATAAAGACTTAAAAGTAAAGTAAAGAAAGAACTATTGCGAAAAATAAAAAATTAAATACAGAAAGCTGTAAATAAACAAACAAGATACAATCTTCTTAGTATTCTTAAGGAAATCCCTAGAAGAATGTATGATTTTTCCTTCTGATTTCGGCTTCAATTTATAGGCAAAGTTTGGTCGTACGCGTCACGACGCGTGGAATATTACGTGTTGCGACGCGCCGTTGATTCGTACCATGTGTACACGGCTTCGCTGAGATGATGACACGTGTCTGTCGGCAGAATTATTGGCTCGACGTCGCACGCGTAAAGGTTGTGCATGTCGCGACGTTGACGTCATGTTGACGTAAGCAATGACGCGTGTCGCTGATGAGTGTCGGCAGCATGTGATGATGACACGTGTCTGACGTATGATAGCAGATTTGCAGTGATGTTGACACATGGACGGCGCATGTTATCAAGTGTGTATGATAGCAAGTTTGTCTGATGTTGACATGTGTCCGGCGCACGTTAGCGTTCGCGACGCCAAAATACACAAAACACATCAAAATATTCACAAAATTCAAGAAACTATACAAAATATTAAGTCAAATGGACGGTAAATATTGATATATTTACCGCTCATCACACTCATTTTTTCAAGAACTTGAACTGAGACAATAGTGAAAATTATTTTACTTGGAAAACTTTAGACTCTCTAACAATTGCCTAAGTCTTATGAAAATAAAATTGAATGTAAGAATGAATAAAAAAATGAACTCAATAACTCATTTTTATAGACATTGAGGGTTGCCTTTGAAAATATATAATTATGTCAAAATGTACATCACTTTAGGAGTCATGACCTTCAATAAAGCTTTTCAATCCTAAAGATTATGTTCTTTCTCATTAAATAACACATCTTTTCCAATAAACTTTTTTAAATCTAATGGTTAAGTTTTTTCTTATTAAGTACCATATTCATTTATTCCCTAAATATATATATACATTTTGATATTTAGAAAATTTTCCTCGGAGACCATTTTCCCTTGTTTCATATTGGAAAAGAATCAGAGTCAAGATTTTTGGTTTCTTCCGGGCGGTTGTCTAGAAACGTGACAAAGAAGAACCAAGGACAACTTGAAACTATCATGATATTTTTTATTTAGCTTTTGGAGAGTCAAGTCATTTGTTCGGGGTAGTAATTAATTAAGGGAATTTATGTGATTTATGTAAATTATGATTTGAGATTAAAAAAAATAATTTAAAATCTGATTGATTTTTTTATTAATCGAGATTAAAAATTATCTCGAATCCTGAACTGAATAGTTTGAGATCTAAATCTTAATCAAAATATTTTAAACTAAAATTCGGGATTAATACGAAAAATCATCTCAAATACATGATTGATTTTTATTTAGGACGAAAAATTATCTTAAATTTCGACCAAAATTTTTATTCACATGTGATTTTTTAATCTTAAATTCCATACTATCTTAAATCAGGATTGAGATTTGAAATTATCTACCAATCCTAAATTCTATTGAAAAGATATGGAAAATCCAAAATAAAAATTAAAAAAAAAAAATAGTTGAAGTCATTGGCCGACCTCTCAAAAGGTCCAGTTTACATAATTACCCAAACTGTTTCTTTCTATCCATATCTTCAAGTCTTCTCACTTCAGTTTCCAAGTCAAGCAGCGTGTTTTGAAGGGCAAAACACATAAATTTTTGAGAAGAAGCTATAACAGAAATGACCCAGTAAAGAAATTACACAGTAGTTGATTAGGAATGGCTTGTTACTCTTATCTTATTGTGTTCTTTGTTATCCCCCATCTTTTACCTGTTGCTTTGGCTGAAGAAGAAAGAAAATGGAATCAAACATGTCCATATTCTTTCCAGTGTGGAAACTTCAGCCGATTTGCCTTTCCTTTCGCCAATCAGACGTATCCTGAATGTGGGTTGATGGTAGTAGATAAGTGCAACGAAAGCACTCAGAGAATTCAATTGGGGAAGGACGGGCTCTGGTTTAATATTACGAACATCGCTCAGGATGTTTCAATTACTCTTGAAGATCATGTGTTTCAACATCACTTGAAGAGTAATAGCTGTGAATCCTTCAAAAATTTGACTCTCCCCAGTTCTAGTATTCTTTCCTTTGTAATCACATCCACTTTAACACTTTACAAATGCCCCCGAGCTCTTGACACGATTCCCACAAATTTCAGTTTTCCCTGCAACGACTCCGACGACTCTGTTATTTATTACAATCACCCAGGTGCTGACTTACCAAGTCTTCCATCTAACTGTTCACTTATTCAGCTTCCTCTGAACAAGACTAAACGCACTACTAACTTGTTTGAAATGTTAACCAGTGTTTTCTTAGTTCAAGTTAGTCTACCGCAATGGGTATGGAGCTGTCATGAGTGTAGGGGTAGATGGGACCAATGCCTAAGTCATAAAAAATTTCATTGTTCAAGCAAAGGTACTAGCACTATTAAGTGGATAGACATATGAACTGCTTTCTGCTCTGTGTTATTAGTCTTTCTTATACATTTGTATAAGTTGCGGTTGATCAAGTTTCTCTCTTTCCACATGGGATTTTGCAGCAAGAACTTAAATCAGTTTGAAAGAGAGAATTTTATATGTTGCTTTTGCATTATTATCAAGAATTTGGATGATTTGATCACATCATCAATGTTACTATTGTCTAAACTAACTATGTTTTGTTTATGTTTCTAATGCAGGAGATGGAACAAAGAAATTGAAGCTAGGCCTAGGTAATGTATCACTTTAATATGTCTATTGATATGAATAGTTCCAACTACTGCAAGTGTTTCATCGGATTTTCATTTGCTTTCTGCCGCATATGCTACTCTGCAACCTAGAAAGAGAATTTGAAAACATTTTGTTAATATTTTGTGTTTTTCTTCGAAGGACTACGCTGGTCAAAATGTTTACAAGCTCTTTTCTTTGGTTCATTAGGTATCGGAATTGGAGGATTAGCCATTCTAATTGCAGTTATTTCAACCATTTTTTTATGTTATCGCAACAAACAAAAATATGCTTCTGCAAACCTTCACTCAGGACATAATTCTTCCGGTCCTTCCACAAAATCAGACCTGGAAATTGGCACAGTGTACTTTGGAGTCCCTATCTTCTCTTACAGCGACCTTGCAAAAGCAACAAATGATTTTAATCATGAGAAAGAACTCGGAGATGGAGGTTTTGGAACAGTGTATTATGGTAAGAAAATAAACTTCATGGATTCATGTTCTAGGATCGCCTTTAGGAAATTGATAGACTTAATAGCTGGCTAAATGGCCTATTTTAATCACTCTAACTCAGGTAAGCTCAGAGATGGAAGGGAAGTTGCAGTCAAGCGTCTATATGAGCACAACTACAGAAGGGTTGAACAGTTTATGAATGAAGTTGAAATCCTCACACGGTTGCGCCACAAAAATCTAGTCTCCCTTTATGGCTGCACCTCACGTCACAGTCAGGGTCTCCTACTTGTGTATGAATTTGTTCCCAATGGCACTGTTGCTGATCATCTCCATGGTGATCGAGCTAAGCCTGGTTTACTCACATGGCCTATTCGTATGAACATTGCCATAGAAACTGCTACTGCATTGGCATATCTTCATGCTTCTGATATCATACATCGCGATGTGAAGACTACCAACATTCTCCTTGACAGCAATTTCTGTGTGAAAGTAGCAGATTTCGGGCTTTCGCGATGGTTCCCTATGGATGTCACTCATGTCTCAACTGCGCCTCAAGGAACTCCAGGCTATGTGGATCCAGAATATCATCAATGTTATCAGCTAACTGATAAGAGTGATGTATATAGCTTTGGAGTTGTCCTTATTGAGCTCATATCATCAATGCCTGCTGTTGATATGACCAGGCATAGACATGAGATTAACTTGGCTAACTTAGCAATCAACAAGATTCAGAAATGTGAATTTGATGAGTTCATTGATCCATGCCTCGGGTATCAATCAGATGAGGAAGTTAAAAGGATGGCAACTTCAGTTGCAGAGCTGGGTTTCCTATGTTTGCAACAGGACAAGGAAATGAGACCGTCCATGGATGAGGTTTTGCTGGAATTGGAGAGAATTAAAAGTGGGGAGTCCAAGTTTGAGAAGCATAAAGATAAGCAAGATGATGAGGTGATAACGAGTATGCAGCCACCGCCATCCCCACCATATTGCGTTGAGGATTCCCTGTTGAAGAACATAAGGCTGCCACCTTCACCCATTTCTGTGACTGAAAAATGGGTAAGTACTACTAGCACAACATCTAATGCCAGTAGTTAAGGTTTTTGCTTACATGGTGTTTGAATTTCAAGCGGGTGATGAAAATACGCTTTGACATCCATCTGCTTGTATTTTTTGTGTTCATAAAAAGATATATAAGCGCGGGCGCACACGCGCACACATATATATATATATGCAAGGCACATTATTGGTAGGTTAAGGGAAGAGGGAATGTACACTAAGTAAATGAAAGATGTTTGTAGTACCCCTTGGATTCTGTTTTTGAAAGTGTCATTGTTATTCTAATGTTCATATGTTGAATATGAAATATTTTCTTAATTTGAACTCGGTCCGAGCAAAATTATAGTTATGAATCATGAGATGTATGATGAGAAGAAGATGTATAAGAGGTCCAGTTAATATGAACAAGACACTATCATGAAAAAACCTAGTCAATCAAGTGGACAAGTTAGGTTCTTAACAACTGTTATTATAGATTCTGCTGTAACAAAATAGACACTCCTTGAGGAAGACCCTTGTCACGGTTAGAGTAAATTGGGTAGGGCTGCTACTTGACCCGCCGTGTGGGATCTGTGAAGTCACTCACCCAGCACATCATGGACTCATAGGCCTGTGGTGGATGTCGACTCTAATAATGCAGCGGATTGTAACAATACTGTCAAGTCCCACATGACTAAATTGAGACTTTACAAGCCTCTAAAGAAGTGATCGATTGGTTTTGAAATAGCTTATACTTTTCTTTAAAGAAGAACAAACTAAAGTTAAAGGTGGAATTTTCAATGCACGCGCAAGACTAGAATGAAAATCCTCTCTATTTCATTTGATTGTGCATTAGAATTTTCTTGGAAAATTCTCCCAATTTTTTTTTTTTTTTAATACCATTCAAAGCACCAACTTTTGAATGTCAAAAATTTACACGCGAATTATCACTCTTTAAACACACAACTCTGAATCCACATTATCAAAATACTCGAATACCAAAATCCTGAATTAGAAAAAAAAATCTCTAAAGCCAGAGAGCTTCAATGGCAACATTACAGAAGTTCAAGATCCTGGTGTAGGAAATTCTTCAATATATTTCATTAAGGGTAATTCTGTCATTTGGTTGGATTGGGTGCTTGTGAGGGGTACAACCCTTTGGAAGGTTGCACCCCATCCCAAAGGGTGCCCTATTGGCACCCTTTCATGCCTTATATAAGAAGGCTTTATATCCAAAACAAATATACAGAAAAACATATCTGAATTTCTGGAAGAGACATTTTGTTTCCTTTGTTTTAGAGAGAGTTTCACCACATTTCCTAGTTCGAATACTTGTCAAGGAGTGCTCTTTGGACAAGAAGGAACCAAGTTATCCTGGGAGGACATTGGTCAATTGCGAATCCGTATAGCACCTGTGACGGGGCCAATAAGTTCTTAAGGACAGAGATATCTCGACTTGAATTGAATCTATAAACTTGATTTCCAGGTTTTGTTTTAAAGGTTTTTTGTTTTT
>SKCR01054056.1:0-36966 GCA_019454045.1 Zanthoxylum bungeanum | reverse complement strand
GGTGCCCCCTCAAGCGACATCCCCAACATCTTATGAACTTGACTCTTCGAAAGACCACTGAACTCATTATAGAAATATATTGTCGGAGATGGCACCCTCGGATCCCCCATTCCCATTGAACTTGGCTATGTCAGGCATCTTGAATTGAGCCAGAAGCTGCTCCTCAAAAGACACCGCCTCATAGTCTAGCAAATCCTCATGTTTACCCTTCAGCTTGCGGGTAACCGACTATGCCTGATCCCAGAGTTTCTGCAACTCTGCCTAGGACCCAGCTATCTTTCCCATGGCATACTCAGCCACGTAATCATCAAAAATAGGGATATCATCACTCAACCTGTTCGGAGGCTCTTCATGCCTCACATTCTCAAAGCCTCCCCCAGCGCGGGGCACGACCATATTAGCCATAGCGGTGGTCAAAGCTTGCAACTATTCGGTAACCTTAGTGAGACTAGTCTCCAGCTGATCCATGCGAGATCCCTTGTTCTCTGATTCGCTCATGTTTGCTAACGGTCTTTTGACGAGTCTTCCCTCTTCCCTAACCCAACGGGTGTCTATGGTGTCTTTTAAAACAGCATGTTAGCATGTATGCGTGCAATGCATGGAATATACAAGCCCATCAAGGTTTTCATACAAGTCGGCCCATTATCATTTTAAAGCATTCAACCATACTATTGCGAGGTGCAAACTTGTCCCAGTTGAAAAAGGCCCAACAGGTTTATACTTTCGCGATAATGTGGCTAAATACCTTCAAATGGTAAGGGGCCCATGCAAAATAGCCCATCGTCATTTTAGAAGCTTTTGGCCCAATTGTCATGAGACACAAACTCGTCCCAGTTTAAATGGCCCAACAAGTTCATAGCTCATGACAAAAGGTCCAACTGAGTCCAAATGATGATAGTCCCTAACGCAAGCATAAAGGAATGGTTTCTATTGGTCATACAACTACGGTTCAATTGTGGGTTTTTAGAGGTGTAGACAAAGGCTTCCGCCGGTGAAGGATTGCCCACAACTAGGTCTCTACACTCAAAGGTTCGAGCGACCAAGTGAGCGCACCTTTTTTATACGCTAAGGTACGTGCCAACGAGTGATAATACATGACTGACTGTCAAATGGATTTCTTATTGAAGATTCCCCAGAACGAGGGTGGAGCAGACTCTCTTAAATACCCAAGCCTCTTAGACTCTTATCGCCTTGGTGACAGGAATAAACAATATGTCCTCCAAATTAGTCCATCACGGTAAGTTTCGAGTAAATGATTATCTAGGTGCCTTCACATATTTTCCTTATAGAAAGGTAGTGAATGAAGGAAGACACCAAACCATTACCTAGCTATAATAGTGCCCTTTATTAAACTCCTTCAACCGACGGTAAATACGGTTAACTAAAAAAAAAATCACAAACATTACAAGCCATTATTTCGGGGCCGATTCTCTGTGCCCAGTGGAGTCACCAGACTGTAGGACACAGAAATCGGTAACGATGTTCCAGGCTCGTGGCCCAGTCACGAGTACGGTGTAGCCCGTGGGGGACTAAATCGGAGAATAAAGGAGTCGCCACCCAGCGTGAACTGGGAAATGATTTAAGGCCGCACTCACCCCTCGAAAGGGAAGACCTCAAACCATTGGGTTCAGAATGGTCCCTTACTTATGCCACTTGTAATGAACAGATTTGTACAATAATCTAACCAAGTCTACGCAACATACATACACAAGGATAACCTATGTCTAAGTTTGCATACAACCTATATCTAAGTTTGCATACATAAAAGTAGAACTTATATCTAAGTTTACATGCATAAAAGTAATTCGACATAACGACAAGCACACAATCTCATTAACATATTAAATTGATAAATGCAGAAATATAAAGAAATAATAATTGTCTAAACATAAATATTGAAGAGATGCAATTAAGCTCATAATGCAAAAGAAACAACTAAATAATGCATAAAATAACATACTATTTCTAATAAACAATGAATAAACACAAGATTAGATGAAACGAAATATGTGCGTTTCTCAAGCGCTACGAGGAGTTGTATCCCAAGTTCAGACCGTACTACCGCCCATTCAGATTCGGCTACGGAATTTACCTCTGGGTTTCCATCTGATATACCATGAGAGATAGCACAAAATCATTCATCCCATGGCCACAACATACATGAATCAATAATACGCATGCAAAGAAGTACTAGTAAATAATTAAAAAAAAAAGATGAACGAGAATAAATAAAAGGGTGCCCTCAGGTCTTATCTTTTAAGTCGCCTCTTGGAAGTGTGTCACGCGGCCGTCGGAAGGGTTAATGCTCTGTAACTCCTCCGGTTCACTAGTTCAATGTTTTCTTTTGTTGTTTTGCTATTTTGGGCTGCTATTTTCTCTGTTTTGGGCTACTGTTTTCTCTCTTTTGGGCTACTATTTTTGCTGCAGTTTTGCTGTTTTTATAGTGCAGTTTTTTTTTTTGTGATTTAGGGACTGTTTTAGGGTGCAGTTTTTGGTAAGTTGGGGACTGGTTTAGGCTATATTTTTGGTAATTAAGGGAGGTTTCAGGGGGGCTGTTTTGCGGTGGTTGAGGGATATTTTTGGTGGTTGTTTGTGCAGTTTTAGAAGGGATTTTAGGGATAGTTTTGGTGGTTGTTTGCGCGGTGATGGATGACTGATTTTGTGCTTTTTTCTGCGGTGATGGAGGACTAATGGAGGGGTGTAGTTCTCACAGCAATGGATGGCTAGTGAGGGATGTGTTTTCATGACAATGGGGACGCTAGTCTTCTTTGCTTTGGGCGTGAATGCTAGCCAGGGGAGAAGGGTTTATGTCTCTTTTTATAGGAGAGGGTTAGGGTTGTCTTTGTACGGGAAGGAAATAAATCATGCAATTATGGGGGATATCTTTTAATTAGTGTGTGATAAGGAAAATATCCATTTAATTAGGAAGGTGATTTGTTTTAGTTTAGGAAAGGGATTCATGGGATTTGATTTGATTTCTTTAATTTAGGCATGTGATTTGATTTGATTTATTTAAATTTGGGAAGGTGATTTGATTTGATTTTAACATGTGTTTAATGTGTTGGATATTTTGGATTGGACTTGATGGGCTTGTGGGCGTGTATTAGAGGGGCTTATTGGCGTGTGGTTGGTGGTGTGTGGGCTTGGATGTGTGGCTTGGTGTAAGTTGTGGGGTTTTGGGCCGAGGATAAATTTTAAAACAGAGATCTATCGAGCGAACCCGAGCTAAGCAAACGAAGTAAGTCCAACAAGGTATTGATTTCTGAATTTTCCCTTCCGATATTCGTTTCCTGCGACTTCCGCAACTTATCGGGTAGTGCCTCTATACGAGGCTCATCTTCGGGACTTATATGCAAAAATGCAGTGCCTACAATAAGTAATAGGGCAAATTTATGAAACTCAACATTGATCGGACCATATCCAATAAAGTCCAATTTCTCCTCTCAGACACTTCATTGTGCTGTGGTGTACCTGAAGGAGTATATTGAACGAGAATCCTATTCTCCTTCATATAATCCATGAAATCAACACTCATATATTCACCGTCTCGATCAGATCGAAGGCATTTAATATATTGGCCAGTTTGGTTTTCTACTTCACTTCGGAACTCTTTGAACTTTTCAAAGGTTTTCGATTTATGTCGCATCAATTAGACATAACCATACCGTGACAGATCATCGGTAAAGGTAACGAAGTACGAATAACCACTGTTAGCAGTCTGATTTAGTGGACCACATACATCAGAATGTACGAGTTCCAGTAAGTTAGTGGAGCGGTGTCCAACACCAGAAAATGGGGCTTTGGTCATCTTACTCTGAATACACGATTTACAAATTGGATATGATTCAATGGTGAGATCTGGTATCAAACCATTCCTAACCAATTGGGTAAGGCGTTTAACGCCTATATGACCTAGTCGCATATGGCAAAGTCCAGTATTATTAATTACAGGTAAACTACGTTTATTAATTCCAGTGTTTAAAATATCTTTTGAAGTTTGCAATGTAAAATGACCATGCTTATTTGGACAACAAAGGATCTGAATATTACATTTATCATACAAATACAAAGAACATTCTTAATATTAATACGAAAGCCTTCTGTATCCAATACAAAAAGTGATATAATATTAGCTACACATCCAGGTACAAAATAACAATCATTTAACAAAAGTGTCCCTTTCAGCAAATGGATCTCGTATACTCCCACTACAACTGCATCCAGTGAGTCTCCACTCCCGAACCGCAATTGCATCTCTCCAGGCTTCAGTTTCCTACTTTCCTTCAGCACCTGCAACGAATTGCAAATGTGAATAGGACAACCAGAATCTAAAATCCAGGTGGATGTAACGGCTTCACAAGCCAAAGATATATCAATAACTGGAAAAATAAACGTACCTGATGTCGATGCTCTCTCTCTCCTCAGCTGGGCAATGTAGTCAGGACAGTTCCTTTTCCAGTGCCTGACTTTGCTGCAGTGATTGCATTTGTCTTCAGAAGCCCTCTTGGGCTTTGCTATCTTTGCCTGTGGTTGAGGACCGAGACCCTTCTTCTTCTTCCATTTCTTCTTCTTTCCCTTTGACCAAGTCTGGGAAGAAGTAGATAGAGAAGTAGGTCTCGGAGGGCGAGTCGGTACTCCATTCTTGAGGTCCTCTTCCGCCGTGAGCAACATCCTATGCAGCTCTTGGTAGATGCAGACAATCCCGTTCATGTTAAAGTACATCAAAAACTGGCGATAAGAAGCTGGGAGCGAACCAAGAATGACACTCCTACCAAAAATGTCATTCAGAATAAGATTATGTTGCCTCAATTGATCGATCAAATCGATCATCTGAAGAACATGCGGGCTAACAGCTTGCCCCTCATCCAATCGCGCATGGAACAGTTCCATTGCGACCTTATGAACAACAACTTGTTCTTGGTTCTCAAATGATTGTCTTAATCGTGTCATCATAGTATAAGCATCTGACATGCCATAATATTGTTTCTTGAGTCCAGATGAAAACGAACTTAAGATGTATGATTTAACTTTTAAATCATCATCATTCCAAGCTTGGAAGACTTCGCGTTCTTTCGGTGTAGCGTCCTCTGCCACAACAAGGGGCAGTGAACCCTCTAGAACATATCCCAACTTCTCGGAATCGAGGACAATCCTCAAATCCAAATCCCATTCGGTGAAGTTATCAAAGCCATTAAGTTTGTTCGCATCAAGCATACGTGCAAACTGATTAGTGGATGGTGCCGCCCTCGCAAATCTAACATATAGATCACGAAAAACGGTTAGCAGAAAATTAAGCAGTTTCATATAATATCATAAGCATAAACTAGATCATGGATTTTTAATCTAAAAATGCCCCTCCCACTAAATCATGCAATACTGTAATCCCCAAACAGAATACAAAGATTTAATAATTAAATTAAATACTCATAATGAAAAGTGGATGCCGTGAATATATTTCAGCTCACAGCAAAGGCACGGTCTCGCCTACCTATATTCATCAGGTAGACAACTCATTTGTCAATCACTCACTAGTGACTCTTGGGTTTCCGGTCCTGGTCGTTTCTCGTTGTGACTGCTAAGGCAGGCACACAATGAGACGTACCAAGATTAAACTTGTCAATGATAAACTCAAGCTACTTGCGTAACCTGACAGCTAGGGCACATTCAGGATTCCGCTTTCGCTTGAATTTATCTAGTATCTGATATACATTCGGTATAAACAAATCTCTATCGGCTATACCCTCACAGCAGAGGCACGGTCTCAGATGTAGTCACGGAGAAATGTTCATAAACCGTATTGACAAGACGGACCATATAACATGCATCAAATACATAATTACATTTAAACCTTATTAATTAGGGATTTTCCGTTAAATGTCATACACTTTAAATCTAATCAAATTAGATTAAAACATGCATGTATAAAGTTAAGATAACATGATTAAACATTGAATTTAAAGGGCTAATCATATTAGGGGTCCTAGAATCAGACTCGCTCTGATACCATTTTGAAGGGGTTTTGGGGCGGAAATCCGGTAACGCAGAGGAATAGTGGAAAATCAAAATTTTCCAATTTCAAAAATTTTTCTCAGATAAATGAAATAACTTATTTATTTTATTATCAAATTATCAAATTATGAAATATTACACAACAAATCATATTTTTATGTAATTACCAAATTACCATAAACATTGCATTTTGTTCATTTTAATCCGAAATTATTCGAAACGATTTTGGATGATTCTAAATCATTTCAAATATGAATTTAACATGTCCTATACATTGAAATTCAAATTGCAACAAAAATTCCCAAAATACTACACCAAGGCCGAGAGCCTCAACAAGGGGGGATAATGTGCATTTTGTACTTTACATGTTCAAAACACATCAAGATGAAATCCAATCAACATAAGATTTTATATGTATCATATACACATATAAATACACAACATAAATGAAAACCCCAAATTTGGAAGTGGTCTTAAACCCTAATTTTTCAATTTCATCAAATTGGACAAATTAGACCAAATTGGTTAAATCTAATACTTCAATCATGTTTTTTCCATTACAATCAAGCCTCACCACAATGAAACAACTATAGAACAAATCTAGGTCATTTAAGAGTGGGTCAATAACTCTAGATTGGCAACAAGTTTCTCAAAATATCAAAAGTATGCTTATTAACATATTAGAAGCATTCTTTGAACTTAATACATGCTCAACCCCATTATCAAACATCCATCCACCATAAAAAAAAAAAGAATAAAGAATAGAAAAACATAAGAAACTCATATCATTTTGCCTAGGACTCAAGGAATATTTTCCTCTCTAATAGCAAGTTGGAAAAACTTACTAAATTCCAAGCTTTCCTTTGTTTTCTTTTCTTTTCTCCCAAGCTACTTTGTTTTCTTTTAATGGAGTATTTTGATAGGTGTTTCAAGGTTATGAAACCCTAAAAGAAAACAAAACAATATATACCAAAAAATCTAGCCTTGGCCGAAAATTAGGTAAGCAAAATATCAAGATATTTTTTTTTTTGTTTCATTTAATTTTACCTTTATCAACTTGTTAACTTTAATCATTAAACTATTTAATGTAATAAATCAAGTCAACAAAGGCAACTAAGTCATTAAATAAAATATCATAACTTTAAAATATCTATACTTTAATTAATTTAATCATTTAACAATTAAATAATTAATTAATTAATTACAAATATATTAAATATATGTATTATATTTACATTAAATATTAAATATATATATTTATGATATTAGTCAAATATATCAATTTGACAATTAATTAATGTGTATTTGAATTAATCTAACATTAAAAGCAAATACACAAAAATTTGGGAATGACTTCGGGTCCCTACACATGTATTTTTTCGTTTAACCTTTAAACGACTTTATAAATAATCAATATTATTTATAAATGTTGCCCTAGTGCTCTACGAGTATATTTCATTAATGAGACTCTCTAGATTTAGGCATATCCGTCACGAAATCCAATTTCGTGTCCATAATTTATCCACCTGTAAATTATGACGAACACAGATAAACTCGCTGAAACATACAGGTCGAGGTCATGGCAAATGTATAATTCCTCAGTCACATGTATCCAGATATATCCCAGAGATATAGATGTAAACGTCAAATCTCTATAGGGATTATCCCGTCGACGTCTCTATTAGCAATCTAAAAAAGAACATTAGAACTGGCTTCTAAATTGTACCACGGGCCCATGGTTTTTATTTGATTGCTTATCATATGGATTACCTATGCTCTGATACACAGAACTGACGGATCCTATCTCGATACACACAGGACAACCTGAGGATCTATCCACACCCAACGAACAGGCGAAGCTCTGATCTAAATAGATCGGTGACGTGGCTGCCATCTAAGTGTAGAAGATGTCTTATGTGCCCACAGTGGTATCTCAAGTCGAAGAATCACAAGTGCTACTCAACCCGATAAGATTCTTATTGACGTTGGTGTACCATCATTAGAATCTTCGGTGAGTCGTTCAATGTTTATCCGCTATAAATACCTACACGTCTATATTAGTCTCCAAGACTTATCGTTGATTGAGAAACAATTGGAATCATATATTCCAGTATACGACATGTACCAGTCTCAACAGGTTTACAATACTGACCAAGTAGTGTAAACCTTGACAAGGAAATGTCTGAGAATGACAACGTCATGATACAACTCAATGTCAGTTGCGACGCTTTTGCAACAACAACATGACTAGTCATTCCAAGGTCATTACGTCTTTACCATATTAAAATATATATTAAATTATAGAAACTGCATATATATTATTCATAATAATAACATTTTACAGAAGTATTCATAAAGAAATACAACTGGGAATTGGCGCTCTGAGCACCAACCCCAACAATATATTCATCGTTGAATATTTCTGGAGAATTGGGTAGGCACAGTGCTTTGTTAGAAGCCAACCATGTCTTGTAAATTGTTGAGAACGTGGAACCGTGTACGCACGTGTTCGGATAGTCCGATGACTGTATTTACTGCCAATATATCAAGGGATCTCTTGGGTCGCTTGCCAAAGATTCACCGATGACATTTGACTCGAACAGAATTAATCTGGGATTAAATTCTTCTAGAAGAGAGAACGCGATTAATTTGGAATTAATCGGCAAAATAAATTTAATAGTTAAATTAGATTTTACTATTTAATTTATTTAATTGGGCTAAAATAATATATCGGATATATTAATTGAAATTGGATTTCAATACAGAATTAAAATTGGATTTTAATTCAAGCGAACGAATTAATTTGGAATTAATTCATAAGCGACTTTCGTATTAATTTTGCTAGGCATTATTATTTAATTAAATTGGATTTAATTATTTAGCGACGAAAAATTTGTTTAATCGTATTAAAAGAAACCGGGCCCAAAGTGTGTTGTGTAAACCAACTTGAATTTTGAATTCAAAGTGGTGGGACCCACTGACTTACATCAACTTGTCACAAGTGTGATGGAAGTAGTTGGTTGCATTTAATGCAACTTTTTACACAACCAAAGTTCTTTAACAAGTTTGTTTTTGGAAAACATATACTTGCCTTTTGTTTTTAGAAACAAGTAAACACAAAATCATCATCTCTCTCATTGGCCTAATTCTCTAACCTTGGAGGTGGAAAATTTTGCTTCAAATTTTGTTCAAGCTAGCACTTAAATGAATCAAAGAAATGTGATAGGGAAACTCACCCAACAGTTTGGAACTCAAAAAGAGGCCTTGGAGCTTCTACATCCAAGGAAAAAGTTTTGAACTTCAACCGATCAATGAAAGTTAATTCCGCAAACTTATCTTGTTTAATCACACTAGAATCATATTTAGAATCCTTGGGCAAGTCTTAGAGACACTAACAATGGAATCAGAGACACCTAAACTTGATTTTAATTTCTAGGGTTCTAAACTTTAATTTGGGAATTTTATGCTTGGAGTGTGAAAATTCTAAATTGGTTGTTTGGTTGTGTTTATATGATGATGAATTGGATTTGTGCATCTTTGATTTGAGAAAAATTGATTGGATAAAAAATCCCTAATTCCTTAAGCATGGCCGAATGGTACCCTAGAAATGTTCATGGTGATTTTTTGAATTTGACAATTGGATATGTTAATTGGCATGAAATTGAATGTCAATTGTTGATTTAATTGGATTGAAATCAAAATTGGATGTTAATTTCATGTATTGCCGTGAGCTTGAGCATGTTGGAATGAGTTGATTTTGCTTCAATTTGTGTTGGACATGAATTGGATAATTGAGCATGATTAATTAGATTAATTAGTGTTTTGGAAACATTAGATTAATTGATTAATTGTGCCTATTACACTTTAATTGGATTAATATGTAATTTGGAATAATATGTTAATTTAATTTGTTGTATTTGGGCTAATGGGCTTGGTTGGGCCAAGTTTGGTTTTGGACAATTGGGTTGGATCCAATTGGCCCTAAAACCATTTCCATAAAGTCCAAATATGACTTTTTAGCTTTTAAAAAATTAATTGGGCCTAATGGGCCTAAATTGATTTTTGGCATAGGGTGATTCCTAATTGGGCCTTGGCATTTTGGGTTTGATCCATAATGGCCAAAGCCCATGCCTAAAGAATTAACTGAAAGCCCATTGGACTTTAATTAAATATTATTGGATGCTAATTAGGCATTTGAGACCCATTTTGATTGAATTTGGAATTCAAGTCTAAAAGGCATTATAATAAGTGTAATTATTAATTTGGAATTAAATATGAATTAGTATTGGATATAATTTAAATTGGATTTAAAATTGTAGTTCGATATAATTCAAGAATACGTACTTTGAGTATTTATTCTTAAACGAGTTGGACTCGCGTAAATCAAATCGTTGTATGAACATTGGATGATCATTAATCAAAGATTAATTAATTGGATTAGATTGATTGACAACATGCTTTGTGTGAATACTTGGATGTATTTGTATGAATAATGTATATCAGATGGATATTAGTTGGGTGGGGGCAATTTTGGAAATTATTGTAAATTTGGAATTTATTTAAATTGGACCTGCGTGTTCAGCCTTTCACCTCCTTATCTCTTTGTATTTCTCTTCTCACCAATTCCTCTCAATGCAAATGAGGTTTCTTTTAGTGTTATGTAATTGGGTAGAAGAATGTAAAGTGCTAGAGGGAGAGGGGAAATAGATAATGATTTGTTCTATGAACATATTGTATTATATATCCATCCGCATATCATTATTAATTTTATCACGCCTTATTATGCTTTTAGAATGCATGTTTAAGGGTGTATGATGAGACCTAATCAAAGATAATAAATTGGTTGCCAATTTACGCGAAAAACCCTCACTTTAATATTAAGCGTTTTCCTTTCATTGAATGGTTCTCTCTCAAGATCCAAGATTGACTTTGATTTGTTAGCCAAAGTCAAGATCACTGTCCATTGCGGATGTGTTTGAACCACAAAAGCTTTGTTATATATCGCATGTCTTCGGCAGTTGTGACTTGTTGGCCAAAGTCAAGGTCACTACTGTACATCGACGTGGATTACGAAGCTTTCCCACTGTCAATAGGTGACGCTTAACTGGAATCATTAAGTTTGTTGAGCCAAAGCCAAGGCTTAGTTGATTTAGAGGAAAAGGTTAGGAAATATATATTGGATATATATCTAGGACTTGGAGGTCCACCTACCGGATCTAGGAATTGGATGAGATCCAATTGATCTTTGAGATCTACCTAGTTAAGTTTCATACAACTTGTTGGCCAAATTCATGGTTGTGTGTTATTTAACAGGATCCTAGCCCACTAGGAAACTGGGTTTCCTGAGTACTCAACAGAGGGTTAGAGGCTCGGCGAAAAATAGTGGGAGGCTAGTATTAAATTTGCAATTTCGTTCAATACTTGCTAAACGCTCTCTTTTATTTTATTTATCGTTGTTATAAATATATTAGTTGGACTAATATTGATTATTGCATTCTTTGAACAGTTGGACTGTATTCAAACTACTCTATTTTTAGTTGGTTATATAGTTAGACTATAGTAACCATTGCATTTTGAGTGTACCCGAAATCGTTGATTGGATAGTTAGACTATTGCAATCAAGATGGATGGAAAGATTAGCGTTAGGGATATTATCATGGGTGACAATGTCTTTAAAAGCTCTAATTTTCCAGATTGGGAGATGAATCTCAGGATAGTCCTAGGAACCGAGAAGTTACTTTATGTCATAGAGAAACCTCTCGGGCCTGAGCCCGGAGTTCAGCAAATAGTAGAGCATGAGCTTTGGAAGACTCATCGTGATGATAAATTTAGTGCTCAATCTGTCATACTTGCCGCAATGACTCCTGAATTTCGTCGGCAAAAAAAAGGATTGGATCCTTATAGTATGATGTTTAAATTGAAGGATCTTCACAGATCTAACCTTATATCTCAGAAGTATGAATTACAAAAGAAGTTCTTTCGCTCGCGTATGGCAGAGGGTACATCTGTCAATCACCATGTGTCATAGATGATTGCTGACATCGAACAGCTTGGTTAGCTGGGCATAACCTTCAAGGTTGAGAATTTCATAGATTTTATCTTACAGTCTCTGCCCAACTAATGGGGCGGGTTTATCATGAACTATAACATGATGAACCAAGAAACGACTCTTGGAGAGTTGATGGCTATGCTCAAGGAGGCAGAGCTAGAGCTTCTGAAGGTCAAGAAGCGCGAGGCGCACCTTACTTGACATCCTAGAAGGCCAAGGCTTGGCCGAAGGCTTATGGGGTGTGAAGAAAAGGATGAAAAGGGCAGGGCCAAATCATCAAAGTCTTTTGGGAAGACTAAGGACATATCCCAAGACGTCTACCTACACTGTATCAAACAGGGTCACTTGAAGCGTGTGTAGGCACTGTATTTTTGCATATAAGTCCCGATGATGAGTCTCGTACGGAGGCACTACTCTTTAGGTTGCGGAAGTCGTGGGAAACGAATGTCGGAAGGGGAAATTCAGAATAAGTATGTCATCAGATTCAATTCACATGTTCACTGCTTTCGTTCGTGCTGCGTTCGTGAACACGTTCGAATGTCAAGCAGATTGCAGGCATTCGTGTAGCGTTCGAATCGGTGTTTGAACGGTGTCGATACTTCTGGTTTTGTTGCTAGCCTCACGCCCAAGCCCAATTAGCCCACCAAAACCCACCCAAAAATAATTAAAACATTTAAAACACAAGTCACAAATTAAAATAATATCCTTCCTAAATTAAATAAATCACAAGCCAAATTAAAATCCAATCTAAATAATTCACATACCTAAATAAAACAAATCAAATATATCATCTTCCCAATCAAGCCCAATCATATCCCTAATTAAATAGACATTTTCCTTGTGATAAACTAATTAGGAGATATCATCATTGATTGCATGATTCCCTTTCCTATTCACACAAGAGGAACCCTAGCCTTTGCCTATAAAAGAAGACACAAGCCCAACCTTTGCTCCCCCTAACATACACGCCCAAGAAAAAAAAAACAAGAAGCAAGCAAATAATTTTCTCTTCTACTATACTCCACCATCACGGAAACAGTCACCAAATAACCCATCCATTACCGCATCACACAGCCCTCAAAACACCTTCACATTGCTGCACCATAAGCCTCATAGTAACCGCACTGCCTATCACCAAAAATAACTCCCTGAACTATACTACAGTCACCGAAAACACACACTCAAAAAGCAGCCCAAACACCGCAAAACAGTAACCTAAATTATGAAAACCAGCGACCAAAAACCGTATCTTAAGACACCTCAATTACCGCATAAAACAACAACCCCAATACCCATTAAAAATGCAAGAACAGTCCCTCATACACCGCAAAATAGTAACCAGAAAATATAGTGAAAACAGCAGCGAAACAGAGTAAAAAACAACAGTAAAATAGCAAACAAAAGCAGTGGACCAGTGAACCAGAGGAGTTGCGGAGCATCAACCCTTCTGACGGCCTTGCAATGCACTTTCGAGAGACGACTTAAGAGGTTAGACCTAAAGGCACCTTTTTTATGTGTTCTCTCTTGTGGTATATCGGATGGTAACCCGGACGTAAATTCCATAGCCGAATCTGAATGGAAAGTATTGCGGTTTGCACTCGGGATACAATGCCACGTACCATTTGAGAGATTCACACATTTCGTTTCATCCAACCTTGTATTCGAGCATGATTGGGTTGCTAGTATGTTATTTATTTTTTTAGCATGATTTAGTCGTTAGTATGTTATGACTTTCTGCATGTTACTTATTTATGTATGATGATATAGTGCGCATGGGCAAATCAAGTTGGATTAAAGGTCCTCCATTTTAAGGGATAAAAAGCCTAAGGGCTACCTTTGCCACAACGTTTTGCCGCGCCGGACGAAGTATGTTTGATTGAATATGAGATATGTTTAATCGAGCATACGAGGTCCTATATTATTGTTTTCTTTATTTTATATGCAATATAATATAATGTGCATGGGCTAACTATGGTGGATTAAAGGTCATCTATTTGAGGGAAATGCCTGAAGGCTACCTTTACCACGACGTTTTACCACGCCGGACAAAGTATGTTTGATTGAATATGAGATATGTTTAATCAAGCATACGAGGTCCTATATTATTGTTGTCTTTATTTTATATGCATTATAATATAATGCGCATGGGCTAACTATAGTGGATTAAAGGTTCTCTATTCGAGGGAAATGCCTAAAGGCTACATTTACCATGATGTTTTACCGCGCCGGACGAGGTGCATCCGATTGAATATGAAATGTGTTCCATCGGGCATACGAGGTCCTACATTATGTATTTGTTTATCCATATATGTGTTTGTGTCATTTCAGATGCCATTTTGGCAATCCCGTTCGAACGCGTTTCCAAACGCTACATGAACGTATGCATCCTGCCTAATTCCGTTCGAAAGCATTTACGAAAGCTACACGAACGTATGCAATCTGTCTTATTTCCGTTCGAACGCGTCTCAAAATGCTACTCGAACACTTGCATTCTGTTTACTATTCGAATGCGTTTACGAACACTACTCGAACGTGCATGCATTTTATTGTATCATGCATCAGGTCTCATCCCGTTCGAACACGTTATCAAACGCTATACGAACGTGGGCATTCTGTTTATCATTCGAACGCGTTATCAAACGCTACTCGAATGCTTGCATTCTGTTTACCGTTCGAACGCATTTATGAACGCTACACGAACGCGCACACACTGGACAAATTCCTTCATCATGTTTCATGCATGTTTTTCCCCTTAGTCATTCCCTTCCCCATCACATGCTTAGTTAGCTCTTTTCAATCTTTATGCCTTTACCGTTATTGTTGATTTATATTTTTCACATTTATTCGATATGCTCATGAGATTGTGTGCTCGCTTTTATTATCAATGCCTTTATAGTTGTTATTAGTTACATTAGAGCACTTTATTGCTTAATACGTTCATGAATTATATATTTTGTCTTCATTTCTTTCATTTACGACTATGGGTGTGCAAACATGTATGTTGCTTAAATTATCTGGTATGTGTTGCATGAGATTTGGTTGTACTATTGCATAAATCATTTCACTACAAGTGGCATAAGTAAGGGACCATTCCGAACCCAACGGTTTGAGGTATTCCCTTGCGAGGGGTGAGTGCGGCCTTAAATTATTTTCCCGGTTCACACCTAGTGGCGACTCCATTTTTAGTTCTCCAGTTTAGTTCCCCCGTGTGCTATTCCGTACTCCCAATAGAGCCATGAGTCTGGTACAGCGTCGCCGATTTATGTGTCCTACAGTCTGGCGACTCCACTGGGGATAGAAAATTGGCCCCGAAATAATGTCTTGTAGTGATTGTGATTTATGCTTTAGTTAACTGTTTCTATCGTGGGTTGAAGGGGTTTAGTCAAAGGCATTGTTAAGGCTAGGTGATGGTTTGGTGTCTTCCTTCATTCACTACCTTGTAGCTCGTTGTGACAGACTAATTTGGAGGACTTGTTGTTTATTCATGTCACCAAGGCGATAAGAGCCTAAGAGGCTTGGGTTTCTAAGAGAGTTCGCTCCACCCTCCCTCTGGGGAATCTTCAATAGGAAATCCATTTGACAGTTAGTCACGCACCATAACTCGTTGGCACGTACCGTAAAGTATAAAAAAGGTGCACTCACTTGGTCACTCGAACCCTTGAGTGGGGAGACCTAGTTGTGGGCAATCCTTCGCCAACGAGAGTCTTTGTCTACACTCCCGAAAACCCACACGTAGACCATAGTTGTATGACCAATATAAACTATTTCCTTGTGCTTGTGTTGAGGGACCATCATCATTTGGATTCAGTTGGACTTCTTGTCAGAAATGCGAACTTAGTAGGCTATTTAAACTGGGATGAGTTGGTATCTTATGACAATTGGGCTAAAAGTTTCTAAAATGCCGATGGACCACTCTGTAGAAATTGTTTCTTTATGCTTATGCTTAGGACCATCATCATTTGGACTCAGTTAGACTTCTTGTCAGAAATGCGATCTTGTTGGGCCATTTAAACTGGGATGAGTTAGTATCTTATAACAATTGGGCTAAAAGTTTCTAAAATGCCGATGGGCCATCCTGTGTTTGGGCCCCTTGTCATTTGAAGTTGTTTAGCCATGTTATCGCAAAGTTGTAAACATATTGGGCCTTTTCAACTGGGACAAGTTTGCACCGTGCAATAGTATGATTGAATGCTTTAAAATGATAATGGGCTGACTTATATATTCCATGCATCGCACGCATCTTATGCATCTCATGCATACATGCATGATGTTAACCCCTGTATCTTAAAAGCCATCATAGATATCCATTGGGTTAGGAAAAAAAGACTTGTCAAAAGATGTTTAACAAATATAGATATCGGGAAAAAGAAACTGAGAAACAGAAAACCTTACGGCAAGGATAGAGAGACAAGTGAATGGTATTCAGTTGAAATGATTAAGAAAAGAAGAGGCTCAGAAAGTAATGGAAGAAATACATTCCGGGGTATGTGGACCGCAACTGAATGGGTTGAATTTGTCTCGCAAGATTGTAAGACAAGGTTTCTACTGGTTGACCATGGAGACAGACTGTGCAAAGCTGGTAAAACATTGTCATGATTGTCAAGAACATGGTAATATGAACCATCTGCCTCACACAGAGTTACATGAGCTATCAGAGCCATGGCCTTTTTCAGCATGGGGAATTGACATGATCAGAGAGATTCGAACTAATGCATCGAATGTACATCGTTTCATAGTGCTGGCAGTGGACTACTTATCAAAATGGGTGGAAGCCGAGTCATTTCGTAACGTCATAGCAAAGTAGATGGCGAAGTTCATAGCTCAGAACATCATATGTCGATATCAGATGCCACATCATGTAGTGACAGATAACGGAGTTCAGTTTCAAGGGGAAATGAAGGCAATGCTACAGAGATATAGGATAGGACATCACAAGTCAGACCGTAGGCAAATGGGGCAGTCGAGGCCGCCAATATGACAGTAAAGAAGATATTAGCCAAGATGACATAAAATTGCAAAGATTGGGCTAACAAACTACCGTACGCCCTGTCGGGGTACAGAACATCAGTGAGAACAGCAACAGGAGCCACGCCTTACTCTTTGGTCTATGGAATGGAAGCAGTACTACCCGTGGAAGTTGAGATACAGTCCATGAGGGTATTAGTAGAAACAGAGTTACCTGAACAAGGATGGGCCTCACAGAGATTTGAACAGTTGGCATTGCTCGATGAGAAGAGAATAAAGTCTTTACATCACATGCAGATATATCAGAAGAGACTAGCCCGAGCATTCAATAAAAAGGTGCGTCCTACTAAGATCAGAAATGGTGATTTGGTACTTAAGCAGTAAAGGCCGTCGACAACAGACCCAAGAGGAAAGTTTAGACCTAACTGGGAAGGACCCTACATAGTGCAGAAAGTAATGGGAAATGGGGTAGTGAGACTGTAAGATTTGGAAGGGAATGAGTTCACTGAGCCGATCAAAGTGGACAGATTGAAGCAATATTTTACCTGAGAAAGAGAAGACCTGGCAGAAGACCTAACCCAACAGAATAAGAAATTCATTCATGCATGCATGCATACATGTAACGTACTTGCATTCGTTTTTGTGTTTGTTCTGTTTTGTATTCACAGGTTTCAAAGAGGAAAAAAGAGAAATTGGCAAATGCAAGCCAATCAGAAGCAGCAATAGTACAGTACATCAGTTTCAGGAATGAATCAGTATCAGTTTGGGGGGCGAGGCCCACGTCAGTATCAGCTGGGGGCGAGGCCCACATCAGTATCAGTTTGGGGGCGAGGCCCACATCAGTATCAGTTTAGGGGCGAGGCCTATATCAGTATCAGTTTGGGGCGAGACCCGCATCAGTATCAGTTTTGGGGATGAGTCCCAGGTTCGTGACCCACATCGGTATCAGTTTTGGGGATGAGTCCTAGGGTCGTGACCCACATCAGTATCAGTTTGGGGGCGAGGCCCACATCAGCATCAGTTTTAGGGGATGAGTCCCAAGGTTGAGGCCCACATCACATCAGTATCACTACTGGTTTTAAAAATGGATTTTTGATTTAGGATGTGGTACTCACATATGTATTGGTGTGCAAGATCTGCTGATTAGCAGGATAATGACTTCAGATGAGATCGACCTACGAGTCGGAAACGGGACGAGAGTCGATGTTTTAGCAATTGGGAACTATGTTTTGTATCTGCCCTTAGGGCATGAAATTACATTAGGTGACTGTTATTTTATACCTAGTTTGACTAAGGAACATCATCTCTGTATCTTGTTTAACCCGATGCGGGTATATCTTTGTATTTAGAAACACTGGATGTTTTGTATATAAAGATGACATTTTGATATGTACAACATATGTTAATGATGGTCTTTATATTTTGAATATAAACGAATCTCAAACATATAACAAGACAAACAAAAAGCTCAAATTGAGTAAAACTTATGAGACTTATCTGTGGCATTGTTTTCTGGACACATTAACAAGACTCGTATATCCACACTTTCGAAGAGTGGATACTTGGATGGATTTGATTCTAATTCATATGATGTCTACGAATCATGTTTACTAGGCAAAATGCCTAAAACGCCTTTTAGCGGTAAAGGTATATGTGCCACCGAGCTGTTAGCCTTCATTCATGGTGACGTATTTGGGCCCATGTCTAGCCAACCTAGAGGTGGATATCAATATTTCATAACCTTTACGGATGTTGCATCGCGTTATGGGTATGTGTGTCTTATGACACATAAGTTAGAAACTTTTGAGAAATTCAAAAAGTTTCGACGCAAAGTAGAATAACAGACCGGCAAAAGTATTAAAACATCACGGTTGGACTGTGGTGGAAAATACTTGAGTAATGAGTTTCTCGATTACTTGAAAGAGTATGATATTCTTTCACAGTGGACTCCTCCCGGAATACCTCAATTGAACGGTGTGTCCGAACGGAGAAACCAAACTTTGTTGGACATGGTAAGGTTAATGATGAGTTACACCGAGCTACCAATTTCCTTATTGGGATACACATTGGACAGTGCAATACTTATTTTGAATAAAGTTCCGTCAAAATCTGTTGGACAGACTCCATATGAATTATGGACAGGAAAGAAACTGGGTTTCTCATTCCTGAAGATTTGAGATGCTGGGCATATATTAAACGTTTGGATGGTACCAAACTAGAACCCAAATCGGATAAGTGCCTATTTATAATTAGTTATCCTAGGGAAACCAAAGGATATTATTTCCACGACCTATAAGAGAACAAAATATGTGTTGCTCTCCATGCGGTTTTCCTTAGGGGAATTCCTAAATGCAGTGGTAAGTGGGAGGAAAGTAGAACTCGATGAAAATCGGAGTGATACTGTTCCCTGGCACCGATCCCCTCACGGAACATGAACAGTTCACAAGGATGAGACTATTCCACAATCTTCTAATACACAAGAACCGCATAGGTCGGAGAGGGTCAGAAAACAACCTAAAAGGTATGGGTTTCTGATCTCACCTCTTATAGACATTAATCTTATTGAGGATAATAAGCCGGCTACGTATGAGGTAGCGATACAAGGTATCGAATCCGCTTTATGGCAAGGTTCCATGAAGTCTGAAATAGATTCCATGTATACAACCAAGTTTGGACACTGGTTGATATACCAGAAGGCATTGTGCCTATTGGTAGTAAATGGGTCTTCATGGTGAAGACTGACATGGATTGCAACATACAAACATACAAAGCTAGGCTTGTAGCGAAAAGGTATCATCATCAACATGGTGTTGATTACTACGAAACCTTTTACCCGTTGCCATGATTAAATCCATTCGGATAATGCTTGTTATTGCTGCATATTTCGACCATGAAATATGACAGATAACGTCAAAATCACTTTCCTTAACAGAAACCTTTTGGAGGATGTTTTTATGCAACAACATGACGGTTTTGTCATGCCAAAACATGCAAACAAGGTTTGCAAGTTAAATCGATCCATTTATGGATTGAAGCAAGTATTGCGTTCTTGGAACCAATGTTTTGATGAGATCATATTACAATATGGTTTCATTCAAAACGAAGATGATTCTTGTGTATATAAGAAGGTTAGTGGGAGCGCACTGACATTCGTTGTCCTATTTATTGATGATGTATTGCTTCTTAGCAATGACATTCCTATACTAAAATCGTTGAAAGCTTGGCTTTCATTAAAAATCTCCATGAAATTCTTGGGAGAGGCAACCTTTATTCTAGGAATAAGGATCTACTGGGATAGATCTAAAAATTATTAGCACTCTCCGAGAACTCGTACATTGACAGTGTTGATGAGATTCAACATGGATCAGTCCTAGAAGGGGTTGCTTTCGGTGTCACATGACGTCTCTCTATCTAAGGACATGTGTCCTAAAACTCAAGATGAGAGAGATTCAATGAATCGGATCCCGTTTGCTTAAGCAGTCGGATCGATCATGCATGCCATGATATGTACGGGACCTGGTGTCTCATATGCTTTGAGCATATGCAGTTACAATCAGGCAGATCCATGTAATGGTCACTGGATTGATGTAAAGAAAATCCTTGAGTATCTTAGACGAACTAAGGATGCATTCTTAGTCTTTGGAGAATGAGAACTTGAGGTGACTGGGTTCACCGTTGCAAGTTTCCAAACTGATAAAGACGACTGTTAGACGCAATCAGGGTACATATTTTGTTTGAACAACGAAACAGTGAGCTGGAAATCTTTCAAGCAAGATATTGTTGCCGATTCAACAATAAAAGCGGAATACATTGCTGCGGCTGAGGCAACAAAGAAGCATTTTGGATCTATAAATTCCTAATTTGATTAGGAGTAGTTCTGTTAGCAGCTGAGCTGGGCTACATCACAGGCTAAGGAACCACGGTCTCATCAATGATCCAAGTATGTACTTCGATGGTTTCATATGATTCGTGAGATAGTACATCGTGGCGATGTCAAGATCAATAGATCGTTTGAGATGATAACCTTGCATATCCGCTAACTAAAGCTATTTCTCAGCAAATTTGAGCGACCCGTACATAGTTCAAGTGTCGGACACTTGAGTGATTGGTTATAGGCCAAGTGGGAGATTGTTGGACAATTATGACCCATAGCATCACTATTTGTAAAAGACATGGTGTTTTTGTACAAATTAACTATGTGACAAAGGAATTGCTCTTTTATCATTTTGTAATTGGATTATTTGGATATATAAATGATAAAAGTCCATATGATTAGTACCAGATTAATAGATATGAGACCTTACCGTATTATCCACGAAAGGTTTAATCATTAAATATACCTAGTCGTAGTATTATCGAGACTGGACATCGATAATGCAGAATAGACTAGTTTTACATGTGTGCGCGTTATGTAAGCTTAACGGCATAGTTCTCATATATTTAAGTATTGGATACTTATGCAAGTGTGATAGGAGGTTCTGTTAGCCGTTGGACCGGGAACAGCTTCGCTCTGGATAAACCCCTCAGAGTCTCATTAGTAGCATGACTATGTGTCTATGGGAATCTGAATCAGGGTAGGAGTATGTGGTCTTAACCTGAGACTTGCATCGCTAATACTTGCGACAATCAGTACGCTTTGGTTTTGGTCGTTCGGAGCTTTAACAAGTTCTGTGTACGCCTCTTCTGGGTTACTGAGAATCGTAGAGTATTGGATGTGTTGTCAAGATGGAAGTATCACTTCAGTCATATAGAGATGATGATCACGCAGGGATACATAACTAGTACTCTTAAATGCTGCAGCTATCGGGATAGTATGACAAGGTCATGATTATTCAATTACAGAGACTAGTTGCTAGTGATCCGATATATGCTTCGTACGGGGCAGAAACAATTCCAGCCCCAGGCCTGGCATGTGACATCTGATACTGGATTGTATTACGCAATACATTGTATACTACGCCTGATACAGACTATATATTCCTCGTTGAATATTTCTGGAGAATTGGGTAGGCACGGTGCTTTACTAGAAGCCAACCATGTCTTGTAAATCGATGAGAATGTGGTACCGGGTACGCACGTGTTCGGATAGTCTGATGACCATATTTACTGCCAACATATCCAGGGATCTCTTGGGTCGCTTCCCAAAGATTCACCGATGACATTTGACTCGAACATAATTAATCTAAGAAAAATTATGAGAGAAAAATTAATGTGGGATTAATTGCGGCAAGAATTTATCTGGGAAAAATTCGTCTAGAAGATAGAACGCGATTAATTTGGAATTAATCGGCAAAGTAAATTTAATAGTTAAATTGGATTTTACTATTTAATTTATTTAATTGGGCTAAAATAATATATCAGATATATTAATTGAAATTGGATTTCAATACGGAATTAAAATTGGATTTTAATTCAAGCGAACGAATTAATTTGGAAATAATTCGTAAGCGACTTTCGTAAAAATTTTGCTAGGCATTATTATTTAATTAAATTGGATTTAATTATTTAGCGACGGAAAATTCGTTTAATCGGATTAAACGAAACCCGACCCAAAGTGTGTTGTGTAAACCAACTTGAATTTTGAATTCAAAGTGGTGGGACCCACTAACTTACATCAACTTGTCACAAGTGTGATGGAAGTAGTTGGTTGCATTTAATGCAACTTTTTACACAACCAAAGCTTCTTTAACAAGTTTTGTTTTTGGAAAACATATACTTGCCTTTTGTTTTAGAAACAAGTAAACACAAAAACATCATCACTCTCCTAATTCTCTCCTTGGCCGAATTCTCTAACCTTGGAGGTGGAAAATTTTGCTTCAAATTTTGTTCAAGCTAGCACTTAAAGGAGTCAAAGAAATGTGATAGGAAACTCACCTAAGGGTTTGGAACTCAAAAAGAGGGCTTGGAGCTTCTACATCCAATGAAAAATTTTTGAACTTCAACTGATCAATGTAAGTTAATTCCGCAAACTTATCTTGTTTATTCACACTAGAATCATGTTTAGGATCCTCGGGCAAGTCTTAAAGACACTAAAAATATATATATATATATATATATCACTATATTAGATTTAGTTTCAATCCAATCTAATTAGATCGAATATATATAAAAGACAATAGGTGCTACTATAAATACGTAATATTATGGAAAAAAATTGTTCGTATTCATAAACCGGATATAAATACGATTCGGATTAGCGCTCCGAACCCCAACCCTAACACCAACAACACTAAGAGCATTAATGGCATACCCGGTAGGACTTGTAAAATTTCCAAATCTAGTGGGCACTTGCACAGGAAATGCTTAATTTCAAACATGAGACCATTTGTACCGAGATGTGAACTCCCTCCCGGCATCAGCAACTGCTTCCATTTGAAGGGCGTGGATAGGCAGGGTTACTAGAATAGTTAGCAATGGCTTTCTGGCTGTACATAAACCGGGGAGATGATCTGGCAGTATGGAGATTAGTGAAATATGAAACTTGGACTGAGGATAAATCTGGGCCATCTGCTGCTGCTGTACCATGGCTATTGATGATGTTTGAAAGCAGTTGGAACTATGGGAGCCTAAAGCCTGCAAACAAAATCACAAAAACATCAGCTCAGCTGGTAATACTAAAAAATTGGCTTTTCGTTCGCTAACAGATAATAAAATAAAACAAAGTACAGCAATTATGCCCTTATCAAGAACTGGCTAGACTCTAGAGAAAATCATTATAAAACAAATGATGAGTGCAGATTTACATTTTGAACTCACTCAGAAGTGAAATTACGGAGCAACACAAGCCAAACTTCAATAACGAGTTGAAAGAGTTCCCTCACATAAAACCAATGCACATCTACTCGTACACTTTCATCCTTGTGGCTCTGAAATATGGCATATTACGCACATCTGATTGTAATTGTACCATGACAAGAAGCAACAAAGTAACTTCCCAAAAAATCCAAATATTCTTCTTCAATCTATATGCTCACCGAAAAACTTGCCAGCTCTGATGAAGCTTGCTGCTGAGCATAGGATGGATCAGTCTCAATTTAGTTGTCATCAGCATTGTCATGTTAGATCGATGTTGCGCTTTAGTTGTAGCACATCCTAAGAGTTCAAATGTGTTGGAAATCTAGCATACAATATGCGGCGAAAAATTAAAATTTTTCAATTTTAAATATAAATTTCCAATCTAAGATTATTATTAATCGTTTGTCCTCTAACGGTATCCACACAAGGCAGAGAGTTAAGGATTTTGGATTTCTCAAATCCAATATTATATAAGTGTATTTTCTTTAGTACTATCTTAAGAAAAGAGACTTATTTTAGGGTTTATGGAATTTTGGGAGTATATGGAATTTTGCTTAAAGAAAATTCAAAATTTTCTTTTTTTATTTCTTTGCTTCTGACAAGAAAGGCATATAATTTCATTCCAATTTGCTTGTCTTCTCACGTTACTAAAATAGGCTTTTGATTTGAGTTGTTTTAATTCAAAGCAAATTAGAATTAATAGGATAAGATTTAATCCTATTATAATAGGAATTTTAATCCATCCTAAATAAACAATCATTATCCTTATTTTATTTAATTAAATTAATTAAATAAAATTTATCAATCCTAATCAAATTAGGATACTATAAATCAATCATTTCACCTCATATAATATATATATAGAGAGAGAGAGTTTCTGAAATTCCTTTCAGAACTCGCCATGACCATGGACTTATATTATCATTTATGTCAAATCACGCCTCTTGGGATATCGACTTTAAGTTATCCAGAGCGGTGAATCCTTTATTGATCACTCACTACCTTCATATGCTTTTCATATTGCCCAATCATTACCCTATGTGCAATCTTGCTATGGACTATAGAGGTGTAATGTGGAAGCATATATGATCCACATACAAGATACCATGAAGACCTCAAGTCTAAGGATCATTCATACTATCATTACAAAGAGAAATCCCATCGACATGTAGATAATACTTCATATGGGTTCTCAAGCGGGTCAGTTCAATGTACTTGTTCTCCAACAAGCATCCATATGTTAGACTAAGTGAACACCTTCACTAGTAGCTTATGAGATCAGCTACCTTCCTTTGACAAGGAAACAGACATAACAATTGGATTTATCAATGTCCTGTGTTGATAATCCTACGGTCGTGAACATTTAAGAATGACCAGATCTCATAAATTAAACTTAATTTAATTCCTTTTATCGTCATTCTAAGGACTTTATTTTACAAGTAGTCAAAATTACTTATGGACAATACTCATAAATAAGCTGTCAAATTTTATTAATTAATGTAATAATATAAAATTACATATTTGTCCCTATTGGATCTAGGGCATATAACCAACAAAATGAACTGAACATCCATGACTACTAATAAAACTCTGTATTTCATCAATAATTGAATTCATAATTCAAGCAGCCACAACTTTTTCTAGTGCAAGGAATACTGATTTTTACACAAGCTAATACTCAAAACTCTTTGAATAATAGGTAAAATTGAAAAAGGAAAGAGATGAACCAAAACAAAGATTAAATATTATCATTAAACAACCAAATCTCCTAATTCTTTTTCTTAAATACTCGTCACATACTTGATTTGAGCTTGATTTGAGCGTTGAGTGTCTTTTACACCCCTAATATTCATCATATTTTAACTACATATTCATGTAGTTATGATGGTAAATTTTTACTCCTTCAACAACAATCTGTTGGGATTTTTATCCCCGACAAGCAAATGTGTTCAGAACATTATTCATGAGAATTACATGATTATTTATGTAACTTTAAATTATATATATATATATATATATGTAAGATATTACATACATATATGTATGGATAAAATTAAAGAGTAATATAACACCCCGCCAGAGGCAAGGTGCTATCGGTAGGAGACAGGATTGACCCATCTCCATAAGCCTCCAAATTTATAGAAAATTGGCATGATGTATCCTAAAACTGGACAACCTGGATCACAGTTCAGCATAAAAATGAAATCTAATAAAACATCAAACAAATAAAAGGACCTCAGGTCCACACAAAACACATCAAAATCATATCCTAAGGGCTCTGTGCCCACACCATCTATCAACACTCAAAGGCTCTGTGCCCACAACATCACAAGCAATCAAAACATTTTCTTATTACAAACAACATGTTCAGCACGAAAACCAAAACAATAACTAAACATCCTAAACTTCTAAAACTTCTCCCACGACACTTGCGAGGGTGACTGCTGCTTGGGTGATCCGTGTCTCGAGCATGACTTCCAAACCTGAAATGGATGACCCATCTGGTAGTCGACCTACAAAACTAGCAAACTGGTTTGGTGTGAGTTATAAAAACTCAGTAAGTAACCATGCTAGTACTACAACATAACATTTTAAGAAATATCAAGTTATTACGAGTTTTAGAATTATGAGCTTTCTATCATCCTTCATACTTTATCCATGAAAAATTTTCATGTTACATATTTACATGTTGTCAATATAATAGCCAGACATTCAAAGCACATAAAACATGGATTCAAAATCACAAAATACGTCATATAACATCGAAACTATTTCAATGTTGAAGCATGAAGTAACATATTAATACTTATCACAAGTAAACGTCGTTGAAATATCATCAAATCGGTAAATCTAACAAACTTTCTCTAATACCACAACAACTTACTTCAATACCAAAATAATCTTTCTTTAACCTTCCTTAACCACGATAACCTTACAATAGCTTAATACTTGGGGTTCATATGCGTTCGTACATACCGTAGCACACTTCTCTTATACACATGCAAATGTAATTTCAGAATTCTTACACATATATGTACATACCAATACAACTTAGCAAACACACTTTATAACCTCTGATATCCACATCGGTTTCAAATTATCCATTCATTTCACATAAACATACACGATCCATACATATCACGAGTTATTTCATACACATACATACACTCATACATATTTACAAACGTCATGCAACGAACCACAAAGACACATAACATACAACAATACATACGTACTGTTGGCTTACATACACAATGCTCGTACGAGACTCATTACCTATTTTAGAATAGGTATGAGATGAATTTCATCCGAACGGATTCCTGACCAACTCGACTACTATACCACGAGATCAACCAATTAAATATACATATATCCATACATATCATGGCATTACAAACTCACCGCATGACTTCTTATACACAAGCACATCAATGAAAAACACTCCAAAATATCATTCAAACACTCAAATACATACATATGTTTCAAACATACGAATATACATCTTGCTACGAATTCAAATGTCATATCTTTAATCGTCCTAATATCTTTTCTTTTATCGATCAAACATATTCCTTTTCAGAATTTATATCTGTAAACATTTGACATAATATCTTTACCAAATGGACATATCTATTTGAGGAGAACTTAACTTATATCCTTTTTTATCGCACTTAACCATTCCAATCTCTATATAAATAATTTATATATATAAGACAATAATAACTTATTCATATAGCGTACATATACATAAGCTAATCCCAAATCAGAAATCGTTACTAATTCCATTTATCGATTCCGTATACCCCACATATACATATTTTATCATCATATGTTTATACGAATACATACTCATATACTTATACATTTACGTATTCATTCACATACATAATTTCATATCGTTACAGGTTCATACCGTTACGTACATTCATACGTACACATAGACATTAAGCTTATCAAATATTTCACTTCAAAATACATCAATACATATATTAAGATCATTTAACCTCTTATTTCATATCATAGGAATAACGAAAATCATACTTGCGATGGTCGTTTCACTTAACTAAACATAGCCTTGAACTCCGTTCTCAAACTACCTCTTAACTATCCCTTTTTAACCTAACATGTCAATAATATATATATATATATATATATATATATATATATATATATGTATATTCAAAATACGAATTCACCAATTTTAAGTTCTCATCACATGGGTTACTTACCTGGATTCGCAAGCACTCCAGTTCCTAGTCAAGTCTGCCAAAATAAATGGTGAAACACCATTAGAATCGTAACTTATGAAATTCCTGACTTAGCTTTGATAAAGTTTCGGATCTTTCCGGGACAATCGAATCAAGTCTGATTTCAAGATTTTCAGTTTCAATAATCTTAAAACATCATTGTTGCGAGATTATTGTACCGCAAGAATACGGTGTCAAGTTTTAGTAAAAGATAAGTATGAGTATCGAACCTACAAAGATTATAATCAAACTCCAACTAAGTACTATAATTAGTAAACCTAACTTTATTTAGAAAGAAACTAAATTTGGATTAAAAACTAAATAATTAAGAAACAAAATGTTTGATAAAGATAGACCAGGATATGAGAGATTCTAGAGTATGATTTCACCTAGCTATCCCTTATGTATTTGTTATGCCAATCAATTCTCATTTAGTTGCATTGTTTATAAGCCAAGAACCCTAAGCTATTCTAACTCCCCCTCCTGAGTGTCGACTGAATATATTATCAATTACAGACTTCGATATCCCTATAAAAATCTAGTAATTAATAATTCATTACTCTATGTGATTCTTTGTTAATGACTTCAAAGGGATTATAGATTCTCCCGAACTCTACAAATGTCCCAGGTTATATTCTCTAGATCCTATTCAAAATCCTTCTATCCCGAGTGATAAATTCTAAAAATGCATCATCTTAATTTGTGGCCAACAAACAAGAAGCATTAAACGTAATAGAATATAAATAAACTAAAATAAAACTTCATAATAATTAATTTGGCAATCAATACATAGGTTCAAGCATTGGCTACATCATCCTCTAGAATAATAGAGTTAGTTCATGACTAAAGATAATAACAATGAAAATAGGGTCATGAATCTAATAGAAATCATTAGAGTTTAAAGAAAGAAGCTAGAAGATTTAACCTGAATCGAATCCCTTCGTATTCGGACGTCACCACTTTCATCTCCTTTTTTCGCTCTTCAATCTTCCTCTTTGTATCTCTCTAAAATTATGTTTTGAACTCTTGTGTTTTGTATTAGACTCTCCCATTTTAGGGTTTTGTACGAGCTTCTATATTTATAGGGAAGTCACGGTGTCCGGAAATTGTGTTGCAACACCTAACTCTCAGGAAATTTGTATGAAGTAATCCTAGTGAGGCGTCGCGATGCCAAAACTGGCACCACAATGCCATTCTATTTTTTAGGATGAGTGTTTCTGTATTTTCTTCTCTCCCAAATGCTTCTGTTGCGTCCGTAAGGTCCCAAAATAAGTACAATTGTTCCAAGATCCATGTTCTAATGATTCATATCAATCAAATATAAGACAAACTATAAAATACATTAAATGACACGAAACCTAACAAAATAGTAAGCTAAGAATGCATGAATAAGTGGGTATAAACCACACTTATCAAATACCCCAAAACTTATGATTTTCCTAGTCCCGAGCAAAAGACTAAATAAAAATACACAAACAAAAATAAAAAATTAACTAGGCCAATTTCGTAGGGATCACAATTGCATTTAGTGTATGCAACAAGCCTTTAAACCAATAGGCGACCCTAGTGGACGAGTTATAGTCTCATGAGGGCTTATAGCGATGACACCCACAAACGTCATCTACACACATGCATTCATGCAAAAATAATAAAAGCAAAGAAAATAGTCCCGACAGTTACACATAATATTGTCCTCAAAGAAAACCTATCAATGAAATAAGAGAACCTTCAAAATACTCAATGCAACTAAAATCCAAGTTCTTGAATAAATCATCTAAGTCAGACTAAAAGTGTGTATATGTAAAGGTTTTATCACAGATCGATTTCTAACTAAGCCAACTTAATGATTTCGTCTCAAATTTGAGATCCGATGGGTCAAACCAACCTAGATGTCTCAAAAGTACTATGTAATTGTCTTTCTTTGCTCAGTACGGTATGATTTGTTTTCTTTTTTTTTTTCATTTTTTCAACACACCTACCCTTTAAGGTAGCATTTCTCCTCATGGTGGTCCTAACACTTACCCATGGGTAGCTTCACGCTTATCAATTCTAGGTGGTTTAATTTTTTTTTTCGTTTTTTTTTCTCTTGCTTTCATTCTTTTTCAATCAACTTTTTTTCTTTTGTTCTTAACCATACCATACATCATAACACTAGCAAATCGAGATAGACATCTAAGCAAATTGTCATTCATCAGTAAATAATTTCTTCAACTAGTCACTTTGCCAACTACCAAGGTTCTTACTATTAGAAACCCATTGTTAAGTGCTTACAAGTCTAACTTAGATCACCTACTCAAGGAATCAGATAAAAATCAATTGGGAACTTATATTTTCTAAGATTTCATCTAAAGCAAATAAAATTCATCATTTGACTTATGCTTTACTACGTAGGACTAAAAAATATTTTTTTTAATAACAGGTATTATCAATAAATGTACACACCCCCAAACTTAAAACTTACATTGTCCTAAATGTAAGATAAATATAAAGAAATAAGAGTGAGGAACAACACTACCGTGCATGGAATTGATCAGACTTCTGCTAGTCAGAATTTGGTTGAGGAAGTTGTGTGGGTTGTGCTAACACCTGTATAAATACACACAAACTAATAAACAAGCAAATAACACAAAATAAAATAAAAATAAATTAAAAAAAAAAGATAACTTTTTAAAAAAATCCAAGGATTGCCTCCCCACTAGCGCTAAGTTTAATGTCTTCAGCCATACCTAACCACCCAAGTGGTCATGGTGGCTTCAATGTAATGGACCGGGTAGTCTCATGTGCTTTCTTCTTTGGTATCCATAAGTGATTATGACTTGAAAAAGATTGTTTGGTTGGATGCGGTAATTTATTTAATGGATGTTCCTCCAGGGTCCACTGATGGTTGAAATTTTGGACTGCACACGTGGTAAAATTAGCCCGACCACTTTTTTAGCTTTTTATGTATCATCTCTAGGCGAGCATTGACTTTTGATTTCCTCTTTTTGTGATGATTTGGGATTGATTTCAGTTCTGGCTGCGGAGGATCTTCTTTGCATGTTTTTATTATGCTCATTGGTTGATTAACTACGGATTCACCCTGTATGTTGGCTAGAATACATGGAGATGGGCCTAGCACATAGTCATTATCTATTGCAGCTGGTGTTTCTACAATGTATATCATGCGACATTCTTCATCACCTTGAGGACTCATCATAGCTCAAAAAACACCAAAAGTGACTTCTTTATCTTGAACTCTCATTTTCAGTTCATCTTTTTGCACATCAATAATCGCTCTGCCTGTTGCCAAGAAAGGTCTTCCGAGGATGATTGGAACGTCATGATCCTCTTCCATATCAAGAATTAGGAAGTCAGTAGGAAAGTAAAACTTATCTACTTGAACCAATACGTCCTCTAATATTCCTCTCGGGTAGGTGAGGGATCTATCTGCTAACTGTAATGTAACTGTGGTTGGCTTCGCCTCTCATATGCCTAACTATTTATAGATGGATAAGGGCATGAAATTTATACTTGCACCTAAATCACATAACGCCTTACCAAAATATCAATTTCCAATAGTGAACGGAATGGTAAAACTGCTAGGATACTTCATCTTTAAAGGAAGCTTCTTTTGTATAATGGCACTGCACTCCTCTGTGAGTGCTACTGTTTCAAAATCTCCCAACTTATGTTCTTTGACATTATCTCCTTCATACACTTCACATAATTAGGCATTTGTTCCAATGCATCTAAGAATGGGATATTGATGTGGATCTTTTTGAAGATGTCTAAGAACTTGGCAAACTTATCATCCAACTTCTTCTTTTGAAAGTGCTGAGGGTATGTCAAATATGTCTTTGGAATGTGTGGTGGCTTATATGGAGGAACTACTGTATTGTTCCCTTCTTTCATCATTGTTTCCTCCTAAAGTGTCGTTTCTTTGTCTTTGCTACCTTGGTCCTTAGAGGTATCTTTAATCTCTTTTCCGCTCCTAAGGGTTATGGCTTGACACTGCTCTTTAGGGTTGACCTCAGTATTACTAGAAAATACCCATTTCTGTTGATTATCCAAAGAAGAAGCAATCTGCCCAATATGCACTTGTAAAGACTTCATTGTTTCTCCGATATTGCCCATATGTGTTACAATATTATTCAGCCTCGACTCATTCTTCTCAACCCTCTCTTAAATTTTAGCAACAAATTTGCTCATGAGGTCTTCTAGGGAAGGTTTCTACTCTGATCTTTGATTATTGTAGCCAGTAGGAGGTTGCAAGACATTCTTTGTATTGGCATATGACAAGTTCAGATGATAGTAGTTAGGCATATAATTGCCTCTATAGTTGTTGAAGTTCCGATTGTTCACATATTAGACTTGCTCATATCCTCCGTCAGGTAAGGTCATTCTATTAGTAGCAGCAGCTTCAATAGATGGTTGGCCATGATTATTGGTCAATACTGCTAGATGAGTTGTGGGGGATAAAACTTGAGCTTTAAGTGCAACAATATGATCTACCTCATATATACCTGCCACCTTAGGCACAATAGTGCATTCACTTGCCATTGGAAATTATTAATGGCCATCTCCTCCAGTAGTGCATATGCATCTTCAGCAGATATCTTGAACAGGGTTCCTTCAGCAGCTATATTGACTATGTTTGTATTAGGACCATTCAACCCATTGTAGAATAACTGAGTCTGAACCCAGTCTTTGAAATTATGCTGTGGACATCTTCTCAATAGATATTTAAAGCGCTCTCATGCCTTATACAGGTTCTAAGTCTCCAACTGCTTAAATATGCTTATTTATATTCTCAGTTGGGCTAATTTAGTTGGTGGAAAGAACCTCGCAAGAAATATTGTAGCCATATCCCGCCATGTCATGATGCTCCCCATGGATATTGATTGCAGCCAACCTCTTGCTTTGTCCCTTACAGAGAATGGGAATAAGCGTAGCATGATGGTATCTTTAGTCACGACATTCATCTTTATGGTATCCATCATCTCCAATAACATCATTAAATGCACATTGGGATCCTCTACAGCTGCACCCCGAAACTGGTTCTTTTGCACCATGTTGATCAATGCAGGTTTCAGCTCAACATTACTGGCATTGATTGGTGGATGCGCAATCCAAGAATAGTTATCATTAATGACTGACATAAAGTGATCTCTGATTGTCACCTGACATTGGTTATTCTATATATTTTCTACCGCCATCACTTCTTTTTCAATGTTCCTTTCACGAAAGAAAATAAAAATAAAGATCTAAATTAAAGTCAAGGTTACTTAGTAATAGTGTTAATGTTAATTAGATTAACAATCCCCGGCAACGTCGTAAAAAACTTGTTGTGATATTTTATATCGCAAGTATACAGTGTCAATTTTTAGTAAAAGATAAGCATGAGTGTCGAACCCATAAAGATTGTAATCAAACTCGCACTAAGTAATATAATTAGTAAACCTAATTTTATTTAGAAAGAAACTAAATTTAGATTAAAAACTAACTAAGTAAGAAACAAAATATTTATAAAGATAGACCAATATATGAGAGATTCTAGAGTCTGATTTCACCTATTTATCCCCTATGTATTTGTTATGTCAATCAATTCTTATTCAGTTGCATTATATATAAGCCAAGAACCCTAAGTTATTCTAACTCCCTCTCCCGAATGCCGAGTGAATATATTATCAATTACAGACTTTAATATCCCTATGAAAATTGATGAGCGAAAAATATATCAATATTTACCGCCCCTTTTACTTAATATTTTATATAGTTTATCGAGTTTTGTGAATATTTTGATGTATTTTGTGTTATTTTGTAGATAAATAAGATTTCAGGACTCAATGGAATCAACTTGGGGCTAAAACGGTGAAAAAAAGACAAAAAAAAGGCAAAAATAAAAATTCGCGTCGCGACGCGCACACCTTCTGTGTCGCGACGCGCCTCAGCTACTATACTGCTGACACTTGTCTTTGCCACGTCAGCACGTGCGTCATCATCACGTCATCATGACGTCAGCCAATAATTCAGACTGACGACATATCATCACTTACGTCATCATGACGTCAGCACAATAATTCAGTCTGTCGACAGCCGCGTGCCACGTGTCAATATCTCAGCAAAGCCGCGTACACATGTCAGAAATCAATGGTCTGTCGTGACGCGTAAAGCTTCTGCGTCGCGACGTGCAAGGTCGAATTTTGCCTATAAATTGAGGCTGATTTCATTTGAAAAATTCATACTTTATTCTGGGGATTTCCTTAAGAACACTAAGAAGACAATATCTTGTTTGTTTATTTACAGCTTTCTTGTATTTAATTTTTATTTTAAGCAATAAGTCTTTCTTTGTTTTACTTTAAAGTATGAGTATGTAACTTCTTTCTACTGGGGTGAAAGGTAAAGCTTTTATTATTATAATTTAGATTAATCTCCTTTAGCTATAATATATAAACTATCTTAAAACCTGACTAAATGGGATACTGCCTTTATGGTCGGTTGGACTTAATTAAATTAATTTTAACCTGACTTAATTGGATACCACATTTATGGTCGGTTGGAAATAATTAGAATCTGACTTAATAGGATACCACCTATATGGTGTGTTGGTAATATAATGCAGATTTATATATTATAATAAGAGAAATTTCTAAATTAGAAGTAATAAAAGTGGATCCCCTAACCCTAATATTTTATTTTATTGTTTTATTTTACATTTTTAATTTTCAAGCTTGTTTTATGTTGTTTTATTTATTTATGTCTTTAACAATCCTATATATGTGTTGTAACTAAAAATATCGTATCTAAGGTTGTGATGAATTCCAATATCACTTGTTTATAAGTTGGTTATTTTGTGCCTTGGGTAATATATTGGATACCACCTATATGGTCAGTTGGTAATATAATGAAGATTTATATATTATAATAAGAGAGATTTCTAAATTAGATGTAATAAAAGTGGATCCCCTAACCCTAGTATTTTATTTTATTGTTTTATTTTACCTTTTTAATTTTCAAGCTTGTTTTATGTTGTTTTATTTATTTATGTCTTTAATAATCCTAGATATGTATTGTAACTAAATACCGTATCTAGGGTTGTGATGAATTTCAATATCACTTGTTTATAAGTTGGTTATTTTGTGCCTTGGGTAATAATGCTTAGTCTTAATGCTTCTTGTTAACTGGCCACTAATAAGATTGATTTGGTAAACTTAAAATGAACTTGGAAAATGGATTTTAGGTTTCAGTCTTAGACTCAATAGATCACGATCTCACCTTAGGGTAAATTTCACTTAAGGTAGATTTCCTTACAGGATAGAAATATACCTGTAGGGCGGGAGTAGCCATAATTGGAACATAAAGTTAATGAATTCAGAGTTTCTTAATTAACATAGGAATATAGTTAATTTGGTTACATTGGGTGTTTGCATATGACCATCGGAAGAGGCTTTTGCATAACTTCGTGTTCCAAGTTAATAAACCGATATATTGCATAAACATGAGATAATCACTTCATCTTTAAAATATTGATTTTTCCTTTAATTTACTTTCACACTATTTTATTTACTTATTTTAGATAAAAATCACCATCCAACCAACAATCAAATCAATTATATACTCGTAGACATTTCGCTTCATAAATTGATAGCATATGTATTAAGTCGTAGTGGGATCGATATATTTTATACTACTTGAGCGATACGTGCGCTTGCGTTACGTTTGTGTTTATCATCGATCAAAAATCTAGTAATTAACAATTCATTACGCTCTGTGATTCCTTGTTAATTACTTCATAGGAATTATAGATTCTCCCGAACTCTACAAATCTCCCAAATTATATTCTCTAGATCCTATTCAAAATCCTTCTCTCCCGAGTGATAGATTCTAAACGTGCATCATCTTAATTTGTGGCCAACAAAAAAAAAGCATTAAACACAAGAGAATATAAATAAACTGAAATAAAACTTCATAATAATTAAATTAACAATCAATACATAGGTTCAAGCATTGGCTATATGATCCTCTAAAACAATATAGTTAGTTCATGACTAAAGATAATAACAATGAAAATATGGTCATGAATCTAATAGAAATCATTAGAGCTTAACGAAAGAAACTAGAAGATTAAATCCGAATCGAATCCTTTCTTCTTCGGACGTCACCGCATTCGTCTCCTCTTGTCCCTTTTCAATCTTCTGCTTTGGATCTCTCTAAAATTAAGTTTTGAACTCTTGAGTTGTGTATTAGACTCCACCATTTTAGGGTTTTGGACGAGCTTCTATATTTATAGGGAAGTCATGGTGTAATTGTGCATGTAAAATATGACTTTATTAAGATTCTGGGCTTCTGTTGTAACGTAGCGGCGCCGGTATTGGCGTCGCGACGCTTAACTCTCGGGAATTTATATGAAGCCATCCTAGTGAGGCACTGCGAGGCTAAAAGTGGCGCCGCAACGCCACCTATTTTTCAGGATGAGTGTTTTTTGCATTTTCTGCTTTTCTGCATGCTTCTGTTGCGTCCATAAAGTCCCAACACAAGTTCAATTGCTCCAAGATCCATGTTCTAATGCTTCCTATCAATCAAACATAAAACAAACTATAAAATACATTAAATGACAGAAAACCTTACAAAATAGTAAGCTAAGAATGCATGAATGAGTAGGTATAAACCGTACTTATCAATCATTAGAAACTAATTCGAGCCACTAGTTAGCTTAAATCCTCGGTTTCCGTGTTATTGAAAAATCTTCTGAAAAAGTTTTCACAAACGCTATGGAAGGGTTTTGAACCCTCCGAACCTGCCCGGATTTATCTAAACACTATCTTATCATCATATATATATCTTATATCTATCTTCACGATCAAAAACACATCAGTGTATGAAAAACCCACTTTAACCGTAAATTTTATATCACCTATTGGA
>SKCR01054055.1:0-40922 GCA_019454045.1 Zanthoxylum bungeanum | reverse complement strand
AGTATGCCCGATTGAACGTATCTTGCATCCAACCGAACACACATCAACCGGCGCGGCAAAGCATCGTGGTAAAGGGCTTTAACCCCTCCCCATAGGGGATCTTTCATTCCACTTACTAAGCCCATGCGCTCGATTGAATCATGCATAAATAAACAACATACAGAATTCAAGTGACGAAAAATAAAACAAGCAACACAAAACAAAATAGGGTGCCGTTTACTCAAGCGGTACGTGGAGTTGTGTCCCGAGTACAGATCATATTATCGTCCATTCGGAATCGGCTATGAAATTTATGTCCGGGTTTCCATCCGATATACCGCGAGAGTTGACACGTTTCTCATTTTATTCCACAGCCACAACATACTACATCTCATAATTCATGCATATTTATCTACTCAAGTGCCACAACATGCATTTCAACATGACAATCATGCAAGTAATATTTAATAAATAATACAAAAAATGAGTGTGAAAGATACCCTCAGGTCTAACCTTTTTGCCAACTTTCAGGCTTGCGTTTCACGGACGTCGGAAGGGTACAACTCCTCAACTTCTCCGGTTCACTGGTTTAGCGTCCTAGCTCACTGCTTTGCTGTTTTGCTTGCGGTTCGAACTCCGTTCTGCTCCTGTTCGGCCTCTGTTTTGCTGCTCACTGCTCAGGCCACCTGTTTTGACGTTTCAATGAACTGTTCCAAGTTTATGTGGTTCTTAGTGCAGTTGTGTGTGATTATTTTAAGGATTATGAATGCAGTCTCTTTATGTTACTGTTTTTAAGATTTTTAGGCAATGTTTTAAGTGTATTTGTGTTGCTGTTTTAGGGGTTAAATTACTGCTGTTTGGGCGTGATTTAGGGACTGGTCAATTTTGGTGGGAAGGGGGGCTGCTGTTCGGGAGTGCTTTAGTGGCTGTTTGGGGCGTGTTTGGGCTGTCGTTGGGGGTATATTTTTCGGTGATGTGTGGAGACTTAGGGGGTTGCTATTTTCGGTGGTGATTATGAGTTGTTTTGGTGGTTGGAGGGGGGTGAATGGCTATTGTATTTTCGGTAATATGAGAGTGTTTGAGGGCTTGTTGTTTTCGATAATGAGAGTGGGGTGAAGAGAGTTGTTTCTTATTATGTGTATGAGCTAGGGGTTGGAAATTCTTTTCTTCTTTTTGTTTGTGATGGGCGTCCATTAGGAGTGGGAGGGCTTTGGTTAGGGGTTGTTTATATAGAGAAGAGTTAGGGCTTCACCTTGTCTCACAAGGAATGATTTTGGCATTAAAATGAGGATTGATTTGGTGTTGAGCAAGGAAAGTCAAAGATTGTGGGGGGACAAATCTTGGCTAGAATTGGAAGTCAATATCTTTAATTTGTTATGATTGATTTTAATTAGGCATGACATCTTTTAATTTAGTATGTGATTTGTTTAGTTAGGAAGTTAATATATTTGATTTATCTTCATTAGGTATGATTATATTTTGTGTTTTATTTAATTGGTAAATGGTTTAAATATTTTATTTAATATTTAATGTTTAATTTAATTAAATTGGGATGTGTTTTATGGGCTTTGGGGAGCTAATTGGGCTGGGGTGCGAGGTAGCAGCAAAACCAGAAACACCGACGCCGTTCGAACGCCAATTCGAACGCCACACGAACGTCTGCAATCTGCCTGACGTTCGAACGAAGTAACGAACGCAACACTAACGAAGATAGTGAGCTTGTGAAATGAACTTGATGACGTACTTATTCTGAATTTCCCCTTCCGACCTCCGTTTCCCGCAATATCCTTAGCTAAAAAGGTAGTGCCTCCAACTGAGACTCATCATCGGGTTTCACATGCAAAAATGCAATGCCTACAGTCGCCCCCACTTTGATGGGACTTGTGTAATGTGCAACAGTGACAATCCTATCAAAGTTATGCAATGCATTTTCACTTACCTGGCTCGCCAACTACCACTTGACTTTCCACGTGTTGAGTTGATTTAGGTGGTGAGGTGCTGCGACCCCTGGTTCATTCCTGAACAGTGTTGTGATGTGATCCATTCCCGAACCGTTGCCGTAAGGTGGTCCATTCCCGAACCGTTACTGTGAGTTGGTCCATTCCCGAACCGTAACTGTAAGGTGGTCCATTCCCGAACCGTTACTGTGAGGTGTCCATTCCCGAACTGTTACTGTAAGGTGGTCCATTCCCGAACCGTTACTGTGAGATGTCCATTCCCGAACTGTTATTGTGAGGTGGTCAATTCCCGAACCGTTACTGTGAGGTGGTTCATTCCTGAACCGTGCTTCCATTCTTGGAGTGTCATTCCCGGCTTGTTCATTCCTGAATTGTATTTCCATTCCTGGAGTGCCATTCCCGGCTTGTTCATTCTTGAACTCTGCTCCATTCTTGGATTGCCATTCCCGGCTTGTTCATTCTCGAACTGTGTTTCCATTCTTGGAGTGTCATTCCCGGCTTGTTCATTCTCGAACTGTGTTTCCATTCTTGGAGTGCCATTCCTGGCTTGTTCATTCTTGAACTCTGCTCCATTTTTGGATTGCCATTTTCGGCAAGTGATGAGATGATGGTCCATTTCCGAACCATTACTGATATGATGTGGGCCCCACCCCCAGAGTACTATACCCGGCGGAACTAATACTGAACCAATGTGGGCCTCGCCCCCAGACTGATACTGATATGGGCCTCGCCCCCAGACTGATACTGATATGGGCCTCGCCCTAAGACTGATACTGATATGGGCCTCGCCCCAAGACTGATACTGCTGATGTGGGCCTCGCCCCCAACTAATATTGCTGATATGGGCCTCACCCCCAGACTGATACTGATACGGGCCTTGCCCCAGACTGATACTGATATGGGCCTCGCCCCAAGACTGATACTGCTGATATGGGCCTCGCCCCCAGACTGATACTGATACAGGCCTCGCCCCTGTGATTCATTCCTGAAGACTGCTGACATTGTACTGTTACTGCTTCTGGTTGGCTTGCATTCGGCGCTTTCTTTTTTCTCCTTTGAAACCTGTTATTACAAAACAGAGCAAACACGAAAGGATGCAAAATGCGTTACGTGTATGCATGAATGTTCCTATCCCGTCGGGTTAGGTCTTCCGTCAATTCTTTTGGTGACTGCTTAGCCTTCTCTTCCTCAGACAAGCTACTTCTTCAATCTGTCTACGTTGATCGGCTCGGTGAACTAATTCCCTTCCAAGTCTGATATTTTCACTGGCTCTATTTCCCAATTTCTGAATGTCTATCTTATCTTTTCTGTTTGCTTATTTCGAAGGTTCCCCGTGTTCATCACTGGATTCCATAGTACCAAGGTTGAATACTTTTCTCAAATATACTCATATTGCAGAAGAGTTTCAGCGAAATGAACGTCTTTATTATTGTTGAGGAAAAGAGTTCGAACAAGTAACAAAATCAATGTCAAAAAAAACTGGATCAAATAGACTAGGAGGAACATCTCCATCATCCGCAGCATTGCCTTCTTCCTCGGCCTATGGTTCTTCACTGTCATCCATGTAAGAAGCTTGGTGGTTGAGGGTTTCTTTTCATGGGTTGGGTATTTTATGGGAATCTATGAGATCTTGAATTTCATGCCTGAGGCGGGTGCAGTTGTCGGTGTCATGGCCATGTAGCTGGTGGAAGTGACAATAAAGGTTCACATTTATGTGTGGTGGTGGGGGGTGCGGAAGTGGCTTGCATTCTAAGGGTTTCAAGATTCCTTGTCCCTGTAACTTTTCCAATACCTTCGACAAAGGTCTACCAAGGTTGGAGAATTGCCGGTTCCTGATGGTAGCAACCTCGACAGTAGCAGGCTTAGTCTCAGAATACCCCCCAAAAGTCCGCCTATTCTGGCCATAGGACTTTCTGTTTTCAGCCTCATCTTCCTCAATATCCATGACAGTTTCTCTCAACTGTCAAAAATCAGAAATCATCGAAGTCATCCTCCTCAGCTTACTATAAATAGAGGGCTTGGTGCCCTTGATGATCATTTTGATTTGGTCCTTCTCAGAGGCCGAGTCTGCATTTTCAGAAGCTGGCTTCTCCAGCGGTCTACATACTCCTTGAAGCTTTCTTCCGGCTTCTGCTTAGTGTTCTCCAAATCACGGAGTGACAAGTCAATTTCTAAGTCTGTAACATATTGCTTCAGAAAAGCATCAGCTAGTTCCTTCCAATCTTCCTTAACCTTCTTCTCAATGCTATGATACCAAACCACAGGTGCCCCCTCGAGTGACATCCCAAACATCATTTGGACTTGGCGATGTGATAGGCCCATTGAACTCATGACTGAGACATATTGCTGCATATGGACCCTCAGGTCTCCGTTCCCATTAAAATTGGCCATGTCGGGCATTTTAAACTGAGCTGGCAGCTGTTCTCCGAAGGTCATTGCCTCATAATCTAGCAAATCCTCGTTCTTACCCATCATTTTACGGGTAACTGTTTCAACCTGATCCCGAAGCTTCTGAAATTCTGCCTGAGACCCAATCACCATGCCTGTTGCATATTCTGCCATGTCATCATCAAAAGTGGGGACATCATCCCCCAACCCATTCGAAGGCTCATCACGCCTCACATTCTCAGAATTTCCCCCGGCACGGGACACGGCAATATTTGTCATGGCAGTAGTCAAGGCTTGCAACTGTTCAGTAATCTTGGCGAAGCCATTTTCCAACTGATCTATCCGGGATACCTCAATATCTGATTCACTCATGTCTGTTCTCAGTATTTTTGTGAGTCTTCCCTCTTTTCTAACCCAACGGGAATCTATGATGGCTTTCAGAACACAAGGGTTAACATGATGTATGTATGCATGGGGTGCATGAGATGCATGTAACATATATAACATACTAAATCGACTAAAATTCTCAAACAAATTGGCCCGTTATCATTTTAGAATCTTTCGGGCTAATTGTCATAGGAGTGAACCCATCCCAGTTTAAATGGCCCAATGAGTTCACATCTCATGACAAAGAGCCCGACTAAATCCAAATGGTAATGTTCCGAACATAAGCACAAAGAAAGATAATGCAAACATACAACAATAATTTCTACAGAATGGCCCATCAACATTTCAGAAGCTTTGGGCCCAATGGTCATAAGGTACGAACTCGCCCCAGTTTAAATGGCCCAGCAAGTCCGCATTTATGACAATAGTCCAACTGCATCCAAATGAGGATGGTCCACAAGCACATACTCAAGGAAATAATTGTTACTTTAGCCAACTCGGTCTATGGGTGGGTTGGTAAGAGTATAGACAAAGGCTCTCACCGGCGAATGATGACCCACAACTAGGTCTCCCCACTCAAGGGTTCGAGCAACCAAGTGAGCGCACCCTTTTTTATACACTAAGGTACGTGCCAAAGAGCTATGGTGTGTGACGGACTGTCAAATGGATTTCCCATTGTAGATTCCCCAGAGGGAAAGTGGAGCGAGGCTCACTTAAATACCCAAGCCTCTTAGGCTCTTATCGCTTGGTGTCAGGAATAAACAACGAGTCCTCCAAATTAGTCCATCACAATAGGCTACGAGTAGATGGCTATCTAGGTGTCTTCACAGCTTTTCCTTCTAGAAAGGTAGTGAATGAAGGAAGACACCAAACCATTACCTAGCCTCAAAATGCCTTTGATTAAACCCTCACTTTATCCACTATAAACACGGTCAATAAAACATAAATCCAAACATCACAAGACAATATTTCGGGGCCGATTCTCTATCCCCAGTGGAGTCGCCAGACTGTGGGAACACAGGAATCTGGGCGACGCATGCTGTCCCGGGCTCGCGGCCCGGTCGGGAGTACGAGTAGCCACGAGGGACTAAACCGGAGAATAATGGAGTCGCCACCCGGTGTGAACCGGGAAAATGAGATTTAAGGCCGCAATCACCCCTCGCAAGGGAAAGCCTCAAACCATTGGGTTCAGAATGGTCCCTTACTTATGCCCCTTGTAATGATAGGATTTATGTAATAATTTAATCAGGCTTAAGTAGCACTTATTTCCAAGAGTATCATGCTTCTAAATTCACGGGTACAAAATAAAACTTATACATACCTTTCACATATATCTCACATCTAAGAACACATGCCTGAAAATACCTCAAAGTAACAACGAACATACAACTTCATTCAGCATATCATATTCATGAAAAACACAAGCATACATAATAACCACACAAGCATACATGTGAGCACTTTTCCAAGCGATACGTGGAATTGTATCCCAAGTACAGACCGCATTACCGTTCATTCGAAGTCGGCTACGGAATTTATGTATGGGTTTCCATCCGATATATCACAAGAAATAGTACTCCAAAGTCATCATGGCATAGGTATATGAATCGTAATGCGTTAAATCAAGACTAAGGCAAATGACGCAACTAATGAATAAACATGTTTTTCATTATTATGTGCACAAAGATAAGAATGACTATGTGTGGTTCCATAAAAAAATCACCTAAGAAACAATTATACATGGCATGTGATGAATATGTCTCAGTTCAGTTTGTTCACGTTCGTGTAGCGTTCGTAAACGCGTTCGAACGGTAAACAGAAGGTTCACGTTCGTATGGCGTTTGATAACGCGTTCGAACGGAAATGAAACAGAATGCTCACGTTCGTATGGCGTTTGTTAACGCGTTCGAACGGAAATGAGACCTGATGCATGATAAGGCAAAATGCATGCGCGTTCGAGTTGCGTTCGTAAACGCGTTCGAACGGGAACAGACCTGATGCATGAAATGTGACGCAATACATAAACAACAAAATAAAGGGGCGCGGCGAAGTACTGCCGTAAAGGTGGCCTTTTGGGGCTCTTGGTCTCTCAAAGAGAGGACCTTTAGACCAACATACTAAGCCCATGCGCGTCACATCACAACACATGAAATAAAGACAATAAAAGTGTGGGACTTCGTATGCCCAATTGAACGTACATTCAACCCAAACACACTTCGTCCAGCGCGGCGAAATAGTGTCACAAAGGTGGCCTTTTAGGCTCTTCGTCTCTCAAATAGAGGACCTTTGGACTAACTCACTAAGCCCATGCGCTCGATCGCATCATACATACAAAAATAGAGCCAATCATATCAAAACCAAGTATGCCCGATTGAACACATCTTACATCCAATCCGAACACACATTCAACCGTCGCGGCAAAGCGTCGTGGTAAAGGGTTTTAACCCCTCCCCATAAGGGATCTTTCATTCCACTTACTAAGCCCATGCGCTTGATTGAACCATGCATAAAAAGATAAAGACAATAATATCAAACTAAGTATGCCCGATTGAACGTATCTTGCATCCAACCGAACACACATCAACCGGCGTGGCAAAGCATCGTGGTAAAGGGCTTTAACCCCTCCCCATAGGGGATCTTTCATTCCACTTACTAAGCCCATGCGCTCGATTGAATCATGCATAAATAAACAACATACAGAATTCAAGTGACGAAAATAAACAAAAGCAACACAAAACAAAAGAGGGTGCCGTTTACTCAAGCGGTACGTGGAGTTGTGTCCCGAGTACAGATCATATTACCGTCCATTCAGAATCGGCTATGAAATTTAAGTCCGGGTTTCCATCCGATATACCGCGAGAGTTGACACGTCTCTCATTTTATTCCACAGCCACAACATACTACATCTCATAATTCATGCATATTTATCTACTCAAGGGCCACAACATGCATTTTAACATGACAATCATGCAAGTAATATTTAATAAATAATACAAAAAAAACGAGTGTGAAAGATACCCTCAGGTCTAACCTTTTTGCCAACTTTCAGGCTTGCGTTTCACGGACGTCGGAAGGGTACAATCCTCAACTTCTCCGGTTCACTGGTTTAGCGTCCTAGCTCACTGCTTTGTTGTTTTTCTTGCGGTTCGAACTCCGTTCTGCTCCTGTTCGGCCTCTGTTTTGCTGCTCACTGCTCAGGCCACCTGTTTTGACGTTTCAATGAACTGTTCCAAGTTTGTGTGTGGTTCTTAGTGCAGTTGGTGTGATTATTTTAAGGATTATGAATGCAGTCTCTTTATGTTACTGTTTTTAAGATTTTTAGGCAATGTTTTAAGTGTATTTTGCTGCTGTTTTAGGGGTTAAATTACTGTGTTTTTGGGCGTGATTTAGGGACTGGTTTGGGTCAGTTTTGGTGGGAAGGGGGATGCTGTTCGGGGGTGCTTTAGTGGCTGTTTGGGGCGTGTTTGGGCTGTCGTTGGGGGTATATTTTTCGGTGATGTGTGGAGACTTAGGGGGTTGCTATTTTCGGTGGTGATTAGGAGTTTTTTGGTGGTTGGAGGGGGTGAATGGCTATTGTATTTTCGGTAATATGAGAGTGTTTGAGGGCTTGTTGTTTTCGATAATGTGAGAGTGGGGGTGAAGAGAGTTGTTTGTTATTATGTGTATGAGCTAGGGGTTGGAAATTCTTTTCTTCTTTTTGTTTGTGATGGGCGTCATTAGGAGTGGGAGGGCTTTGGTTAGGGGTTGTTTATATAGAGAAGATTAGGGCTTCACCTTGTCTCACAAGGAAGAGATTTTGGCATTAAAATGAGGATTTGATTTGGTGTTGAGCAAGGAAAGTCAAAGATTGAGGGGGGACAAATCTTGGCTAGAATGGGAAGTCAATATCTTTAATTTGTTATGATTGATTTTAATTAGGCATGACATCTTTTTAATTTAGTATGTGATTTGTTTAGTTAGGAAGTTAATATATTTGATTTATCTTCATTAGGTATGATTATATTTTGTGTTTTATTTAATTGGTAAATGGTTTAAATATTTTATTTAATATTTAATGTTTAATTTAATTAAATTGGGATGTGTTTTATGGGCTTTGAGGAGCTAATTGGGCTGGGGTGCGAGGTAGCAGCAAAACCAGAAACACGACGCCGTTCGAACGCCAATTCGAACGCCACATGAACGTCCGCAATCTGCCTGACGTTCGAACGAAGTAACGAACGCAACACTAACGAAGACAGTGAGCTTGTGAAATAAACTTGATGACGTACTTATTCTGAATTTCCCCTTCCGACCTCTATTTCCCGCAATATCCTTAGCTAAAAAGGTAGTGCCTCCAACTGAGACTCATCATCGGGTTTCACATGCAAAAATGCAATGCCTACAACTAGGTTATCAAATTTCTCATGCCATTATTTAGGTGCATGTTTTAAACCATTTATAGATTTATTAAATTTACAAACTTTACTTTTTTGACCAGGTATTACAAATCCTTTAGGTTGGTCAATGTAAATCTCTTCTTCTAATTCTCCATTTAAAAAAAAAACAGTTTTAACATCCATTTGATGAACAAAAAGATCATGGATTGCAACAAAGAGAAATAAACACACGAATAGATGTAATCCTAGTTACTGGTGAAAAATATGTCAAATAAATCTATGTTCTCTCTTTGTCTATACCATTTGGTAATAAATCTAGCATTATATTTATCTACCGAGCTATATGGTTTTAATTTTTTTTTAAGTATCCATTTTACAATATATGATTTTGCAACTTGGAGGTAAATCTACTAAATGTCAATGCCTATTAGAATCTAATGAGCTCATTTCGTCTTCTATTGCTTAAAGCCACAAGTCAGCATATAAAGATGACAATGCTTTTTTTAAAGTAGTCGGATATTCTTCTAAAGTGTATGCATAAAAATCAAGGCCAAAATCTTTAATTATTCTAGATTGTTTACTCATTCTAGGTGCAGATTCAATTTCTTTATCAGATTCATTAACTTATCATTGGGTTAATATTAGAGGATGAACCCCCACAATTTTTCAAAATAAAAGATAATTTATTCTCAAAGAAATCGGCATCAACAGATTCAATCACAACATGATTTTTCAAATCATAAAATATATATGTTTTACTATTATCAGCATAACTAATAAAAACACATTCATATGTCTTATGGGTGTTTATAGGGTCGGGTCGCCCGCACTAACCCGACCCGACCCGGTCGGGTTTATGAATTTTAAAATTAAATTTCGGGTCGGTAACGGGTTTATCTCAGAAAATTCGGGTTTGAGCCGACCCGATGTAAATGATATTATAATTATAATATTTTATGATACAATTTTAACCATAAGTACTTGTAGTTGGAATGACAAAATGTGTTCTTGGTGTTCAAGAGGTTCGAATTTCGAATCCATTCATCCACAATTTCGATTTTTTTTTCTTTCATTAAAAATGAAATGTTATTGCTAGGAATCGAACCTGAGATTCCCAGCATATCAATTAGAGTCTTTGTCATTTCAGCTACACACATATCTTTAAAATTTGTATCAAAAAAATATATATATTATACTTACTGCAAATTATGTTGACTCGACCCGACCCACAGTTTTTTTTTTACCCGACCCGCTGCAACCCGACCTGCGCGGGTCATCTCCTCAAATTTCGGGTTTCGGGTTAAATGACCCGACCCGATCGGGTAATAAAAAAATTGAAAACTCGACCCGACCCGACCCGACCCGTGAACACCCCTAATATGTCATATTAGCAAGTTTAATCCTCTTATGGTTAGGATTCTAACATAGGCAAGACAACCCCAAATTCTGAGATATGACAATTTAGGTATTCTATTTTTCAATATTTCATAGGGTGAAACTTATCATTTGACTTAGACATTCTTTTCAAAACATAACAAACAATCAATAAATTTTCTCTCTACCAAAATGAGGCAGCACCAGAATTAAGTAAAATATAAACTACAACTTCATCATAAGTTATATTTTTCCTTTCGGCTTTTCCATTCATTTCAGGAGAATAAGGTGCAGTTTTCTCATGAATAATATCATGCAATTTATAGTATTCGATAAAAGATGTATAATCATACTAAGTGCCTCTATCACTACAAAATATTTTAATTTTTCTATTAAACTGATTTTTAATTTATGTGTGAAATACTTTAAACATGTCAAACACTTCATTTTTATTTTTCATAAGATAAACATATGCATAATTTGAACATTCATCAATAAATGTGATAAAATATCATTTTACACTTCTAATCAATTTACCACCAAACTCGCAAATATATAAATCAATTAAATCTAATGGTTCAGATTCTCTAATTACATATTTGTGTAGAGTTTTAGTAATTTTTATTTGACAGCAAAATTCACATTTTTCAAAATCATTCAAAGACAATTCATGAATTAAACCTAAGTTACTCATGTTTTTAATAATGCATTTATTAACATGACAAAATCGGGCATACCAAACGTTAAATAACACAACATGTAAGCAAATAACCGGTTTTTAATAGTAACATTGAGTTTGAACATTCCATCAGTAGCATGACCATTTTTCATAAAAATATTATTTTTAGTAATAATCTACAAATCAGCCCCAATAGTTTGTGTAAACCCAACCTTATGCATGTTGGAGTTGGTGGTCGGCGCACCAAATTTTGTTGTATTTATTATAAATACGATGTATATTTCATTTTATTATGAATAAAATTAAGTAATTTTCATCAATATATTCTTATATATGGTAAATACGTAAAAAACCTTAGAATGAATATTTGTGACATAATTGCAAAAGCGTCGTAATTGTTACTGAGAAATATCACAATATGATTCATTCTTAAGATATTCCCGGTCAAGATTTACATATCTGGTCAGTTAGTAAACCCGTGAGACCGGTACATGTTGTATATTAGAATTGTTCTAATGGTTTTTCTCAGTAAATCATGAGTCTTGGGAGACTCGTATAGACACGTATGTATTTATTAGATAAATACTGAACGACTCATTTAAAGATTCTTGATAGATGGTATACCAACGTCAATAGAAATCTTTACGAGTCGAATAGCATATTAGTTCCTTTGACTTGTGATACCACTGTGGATATGTGAGATATCTTTCATACTTTTTGACAGTCACGTCAACGATCTTTTAAGATCATACCTCCGCCTGTTCGTTTGGTATAGACTGATACTTACGATATCCTGTGATGTATCCAGAGAGGATATGTCAGTCATGTGTACGGGATTTAGGTGTCCAATTTGTGATTCTTTGAAATCATTGGCCGATGTATGATTCAGAAATGAGTTCCGAATATTTGTTAAGAATCATAATTATGTCGCAACACATGAATTGTTCATAGCGGAGATTTGATGTTTAATTTATATCTCCGGAACAATTCGGATAACCTATGACAGAAGGATTATATATGTAATGACTTCGACTTGGATGATTCAACATTTCAACTCGATTATATGTGGTCGTCGTAATTTGTGAGTGGATAAATTACGGACATGGAAATGGTTTCCGTGACAGATAAACTTGAACCTAGAGAGTCCCACAATATAAAGTGTACTCGTTGAGCACTTGGGCAATTAATTATGGATAATTCAGATTATTCATAATATACACATGCGTATTAAATAATGTGTATTTGTATATGATACATAATTTAGATTAGATACACATTATTGACCTATTGGATTTTGACACTTGTTTATTATTGTTATTAATTAATTAATTATTAATAATAATAAAATGGAATACTATTCTTTGAATATTTTTCCATGTATTTATTTTGTCATTTTGTTAATTATTAAATGAATTAATTAATTTGTTAATTGATTTATTTTTAATTAAAGAATATTACATGAATATTCTTTAATTTGGCAAATTTTGATTTGTCAAACCATGTGTATTTGACACATGGATTTTTAATTAAAAAAATCAAATAATAATTAATTATTTAGATAAGAGTAAATGGTGTCAAAATCTTAGCCATGAAAATTGTTATTTTTGGATTAAAAATAAGGCAATTTTCGAAATTGGCCAAAAATGCTATATAAATGAAGTTGTTTCATTTTTGTTAGGGTTTTTAGCCATTCTCATGAGTTGAGAAACAAAAGAAAAAGAGTTGAAAAAATGAACTTTAATCAACACCAAAAGAAGAAAATTGAAGGAGTTGGAAATTAAAGATTAAGGTAATATGTAATTTCCAATTTCTATTTTTTTCTAGTTTTGTTTTTGAAGCATGAAAATAAATATTAGATATGTATTTATATATATATATATATATATATATATATATATATATATATATTTTTGAAACAAAATTTCGTGTTGGATGTTTGTTAACATTAATAGTTTTTCTTTAAAGCATGTGTAAATTGATTAATTAGTGAATTATCTTCAAAATTAAAATTGTCATTCTATAGTGATTTTACCACTCTAAGGTTGCCTAGAATTGTTCTTGGGACTTTATATTGTGGTGATTCAATTTTGGTGTAAATTAATTGGATTAATTGGGTGAATAAATTGAATTTTGGCATGAAATTGGACAATATAAAAACTGGATCAGATCTGGTTTTGTATATTAAATCAGAATATTTTTCATGTAAGAATATGTTGTTTGGATGATTTTAGATGTGTATTGGGTGGTGGATAAATTCCGAAAATTGTTTCGGGACGAAAACACGAGAAAACGGTGAAATTTGCGTCAAAACGGACTTCTTATTCTCCAAAGGAAAATTTTGTTGCAAAATTTTTCTTAAGCTAGCACTTAAAGAGTGAATGAAGGTGATAGGGAAACTCACCCTTGAGTTTGAAATGCAAAAGAAAGCTTGGAGCTTCCACACCTCCATGTAAAAGTTTTGAATCTCATCTGATCATTATAAGTTTTTTTCCCAAACTTCTTGATATATTCACAGACAAATCATCTTAGTGATCTTGTGGCATGTGTAGAAAACTAACAATGGTATCTAGAGCCATCCTAAACTTGATTTGAATTTTAGGATTTATATACTTTTTGGGGGTTTTGTGCTTGGAGTACGATTTTTCCAAATTGGTAGTTTGGTTGTGCTTTGATGATGGTGAATTAGATTTATGCATCATAGGATTTGAGAAAAAAATAATTGGATCTAATTTTCCCCAATTCCTTATAATGGCTGAATATAACCCTAAAGTGCTCATGGTGAATTTTTTGAAATTTGACAATTAGATATGTTAATTGGCATGAAATGAATATTGATTGTTGATTTAATTGGATTGAAATCAAAATTGGATGTTATTTCTATACCTTTGCCGTGAGTATGTAGCATGTTTTAGAATTGATTTTGCTTCAATTTGTGTTGGACATGAATTGGAAATATTGAGCATGATTAATTGGATTAATTAGTGTTTTGGAAACATTAGTTTAGTTGATTAATTATGTTAATTGCACTTTAATTAAATTAATATGTAATTTGGAATAATATGTTAATTTAATTTATTGTAATTGGGCTTAATGGGCTTGGTTGGGCAAAGTTTGGTTTTGGACAATTGGGTTGGATCCAATTGGGCCTAAAACCATTTCCATAAAGTGCAAATATAACTTTTGGGCCTTTAAAAAAATTTAATTGGGCCTAATGGACATAAATTGATTTTTGGCATAGAGTGATTCCTATTTGGGCATTGACATCTTGAGTTTGATCCATAATGGCCAAAGCTCATGCCTTAAGAATTAATTAAAGCACATTGGACTTTAATTAAAATAGTATTGGATACTAATTGGGCATTTGAGACCCATTTAGATTAGATTTAGAATCTAAGTCTAAAAGACACTAAATAAGTGTAATTATTTAATTTGGAATTAAATATGAATTAGTATTGGATACAATTTAAATTGGATTTAAAATTGTAGTTCGATATAATTCAAGAATACGTACTTTGAGTATTTATTATTAAACGAGTTGGACTCGTGCAAATCAAATCGTTGTTTGAACATTGGATGATCATTAATTCAAATATTGATTAATTTGATTAGATTAATTTAATAACATGCTTTGTGTGAATACTTGGATGTATTTGTATGAATAATGTATATCGGATGAATATTAGAAGGGTGTGGCAATTTTGGAAATGTTGTAATATTTAGAATTTATTTAAATTGGACCTGCGTGTCCAGCCTATCATATATTTACTCTTTGTATTTCTCTTCTCACCAATTCCCCTCAATGCAAATGAGGTTTCGTTAATGTATTATGTAATTGGGTAGAAGTATGAGTAGTGCTAGGGGAGAGAGGAAAATGAGAGATTTGTTTAATGAACAAATTTGTTATATATCCATCCGCATATCATTATTAATTTTATTTGCGCCTTATTATGCTTTTAGAATTCATGTTTAAGGGTGTATGATGAGACCTAATCAAAGATAATAAATTGGTTGTCAATTTACGTGAAAATCATCACTAAATATTAAGCGTTTTCCTTCCATTGAGTGGTTCTCTCTCAAGATCCAAGATTGACATTGGTTTGTTGGCCAAGTCAAGATCAATGTCCATCGCGAATGTGTTTGAACCACGAAAGCTTTGTTACATATTGCATGTCTTGGGCAGTTGTGATTTGTTGGCCAAAGTCAAGGTCACTTCTGTACATCGACGTGGATTACGAAGCTTTCCCTGTCAATGGGTCGCACTTAACTGGAATCATTAAGTTTGTTGAGCCAAAGTCAAAACTTAGTTGATTCATAGGAAAATGTTAGGAAATATATTGGATATATATCTCAGACTTGGAGGTCCACCTACCGGATCTAGGAATTTGATGAGATCCAATTGATCTTAGGGATCTACCTAGTTAAGTTTCATACAGCTTGTTGGCCAAAGTCAAGGTTGTGTGTTATTAACAGGATCCTAGCCCACTAGGGAACTAGGTTTCACGAGTACTCCACAGAGGGTTAGAGGCTCGCCGAAAAATAGTGGGAAACTAGTATTAAATTTGTAATTTCGTTTAAATACTTGCCAATACGTGCTCTTTTATTTTATTTATCGTTGTTATAAATATATATTAGTTGGACTAATATCTTTTATTGCTTTCATTGAACAGTTGGACTGTTTTCACACTACTCCACTTGTAGTTGGTTATATAGTTGGACTATAGTAACCATTACATTTTGAGTGTACCCGATATCGTTGATTGAATAGTTGGACTATTGCAATCGAGATGGCTGGAAAGATTAACGTTAGGGACATCGTCATGGGCGATAATGTCTTTAACGACTCCAATTTTCCAGATTGGGAGATGAATCTCAGGATAGTCCTGAGAGCTAAGAAGTTACTCTATTGGATAGAGAAATCTCTCAGGCCATGAGCCCGGAGTTGAGCAAATGTAGAGCATGAGCTTAGGAAGACTCATCGTGATGATAAATTTAGTGCTCACTGTTATGCTTGCCGCAATGACTCATTAATTTCGTCGTCAAAACAAAGGATTAGATATTTATACCATGATGTTGAAATTAAAGGATCTTCATAGATCTAACATTAGATCTTAGAAGTACGAATTGCAAAGAAGCACTTTTTTCGCTCGCGTATGTCAGAGGGTACATCTGTCGAGCACTAGGTGTCGCAGATGATTGCTGACATCGAACAGCTAGGTTAGCTGGGCATTACCTACGAGGCCGATACTTCCATAGATTTGATCTTACAGTCTCTATCAGAATGCTAAGGCGGGTTTCATCATGAACCAAGAGAAAACTCTTGGAGAGTTAATGGCTATGCTCAAGAGGTAGAGGCAGAGCTTCCAAAAGGGCAAGAAGCGCAAGGCCATCTTACTTCGACATCCCAGAAGGCCAAAGCTTGGCCGAAGGCTTCTGGGTAGACCCGGCCAAGGTTCCGGTTCGGAACCAGAACCGAACCGGTTGGAACCGAACGGTTCCGGTTCCAACCGGTTCCGGTTCCGGTTCCGGAACCTGACCGGTTCGGTTAGGGTTCTTACCCTGACCGAACCGGTTGGAACCGCTTGGAACCGGAATAAAAAAAAAAAAATTTATTTTCTTGAACCGTAAGGTTCCTCAAGTAAATCTCAATTTTTTTTATTAATAATTATGACTTAATGAGGTTTAAAATTGCAATACTAAAACATGAATGTCCATATCCTTTTTATAACCAACTCTTGTTATTGACTTCTTTATATAAGCAATGTGGGACACAATAGCCAAGTAACAAATATCCCACATCGCTTATATAAAGAAAACACTAGCCAATAGTTGGCTATAAAAAGATTATATGTTAAAAGAATTTTATAAAAAAAAAGATTCTATAAAAGATGTGATAGTATGAAAAAACATTAAGATTATAGAATTTTTTCTATTTTTTAAAATTTATTATTAAAAAAAAAAAAACCGGAAGGGGAACCTTAAACCGAACCGGAACCGACCGGTTCGGTTCCGGTTCCAGTTCCACTTAAGTGTGGAACCGAACCGAACCGGAATTAACCGGTTCGGTCCGGTTCCACACTTGTGGAATCGAGAACCGGCCGGTTCGGTTCGGTTCCGAACCGGAACCGAACCGGCGGCCAGGTCTACTTCTGGGGGTTGTGAAGAAAAAGGGCAAAGGCAAAATCATCACAGTCTTCTGGGAAGAGAAATGACATATCCCAAGATGTTTGTCTAAACTGTGGCAAACGGGGTCACTGAAGCGTGACTGCCGTATGGACAAGGCATACATGAAAGAAGTGAAGGCGAGCAAGGCTCCGACTTCAGGTATGTTTGTTATTGTAATAAACGTGTCCACTACTGGTTTTAAAAATTAGATTTTTGATACTGGATGTGGTACATACATATGTACTGATGTGCGGGATCTGCTGATTAATAGGAGACTAGCTTCAGATGAGATCGACCTACGAGTCAGAAACGGGACGAGAGTCGCTGTTTTGTTGTGGGAACCTAAGTTTTGGAACTGCCATTTGGGCATGTACTTAAATTGGAAAATTGTTATAATGTACCTAGTTTGACTAGAAACATTATCTTTATATCTAGTTTAATCCGTTACGGGTAAACCTTTATGTTCCAGAACACTGGGTGTTTTGTGTATAAAGATGATATTGAGATATACACATTAGATGTGAATAACAGTATTTATATTTCGAATATAAATGAATCTCAAATACATAACATGCCAAACAAAATGCTCAAACTGAGTAAATCAGATGAGACTTATTGTGGCATTGTCGCCTGAGACACATTAACAAGACTCGTATATCCACACTTTCGAAGAGTAGATACGTGAATAGATTTGATCCTAATCCATATGATGTCTGCGAATCTTGTTTATTAGGCAAAATGCCTAAAACATATTTTAGTGGTAAGTGTGTACGTGCCACCGAGCTGTTAGCCCTCGTTCATGGTGACTAATATGGGCCCATGTCTAGCCAGTCTATAAGTGGATATCAATACTTCGTAACTTGTACGGATGTTGCATCATCGCGTTATGGTTATGTGTGTCTTATGAAACACAAGTTGGAAACATTTGATAAATTTAAAAGGGTTTCGACACGAAGTAGAGAAAAACATACCAGCAAAAGTATTAAAACACTACGGTTGGACCGGGTGGAGAATACTTGAGCAATGAGTTTCTCGATTACTTGAAAGAATATGGTATTCTTTTATAGTGGACTCCTCCCGGAACACCTTATTTGAATGGTGGTCTGAACGGAGAAACCGAACTTTGTTGGACATGGTAAGGTTAATGATGAGTCCGCACTGAGCTACTAATTTCCTTCAGGGGATACGCATTGAACAGTGCTATACTTATTTTGAATAAAGTTCCGACAAAGTCTGTTGGACAGACCTCATATGAAATATGGACAGGAAAGAAATCGGGTTTCTCATTCCTGAAGATTTGGGGATGTTGGGCATATAATTAAACGTTTGGATGGTACCAAACTAGAACCCAAATCAGATAAGTGTCTATTTGTAATTGGTTATACTAGGGAACCCAATTTCCACAACCCATAAGAGAATAAAATATTTGTTGCTCTCCATGCGGTTTTCCTTAGAGGAATTCCTAAATACAGTGGTAAGTGGGAGGAAAGTAGAACTCGATGAAAAACGGAGTAATACTGTTCCTGGCACTGATCCCTTTACTGAACATTAACAGTTCATCAGGGATGAGACTGTTCCACAACCTACTAATACACAAAAACCACGTAGGTCGGAGAGAGTCAGAAAACAACCTTAGAGATATGAGTTTCTGATCTCACATCATGAAGATATTAATCTTATTGAGGAATACGAACCAGCTACGTATGAGGAAGTGATACAAAGTATCGACTCCATTTATGGCAAAGTGCCATGATGTCCGAAATGGATTCCATGTATACAACCGAGTTTGGACACTGGTTGATGTACCAGAAGACATTGTGCCTATTGGTAGCAAATGGGTCTTCATGGTGAAGACACACATGGATGACAACATACAAACGTACAAAGCTAGGCTTGTAGCGAAAGGGTATCGTCATCAACATGGTGTCGATTACGACGAAACCTTTTACCCGTTGCCATGATTAAATCCATTCGGATAATGCTTGCTATTGCTACATATTTCGATTATGAAATATGACAGATGAACGTCAAAACTGATTCCTTTTACGGAAACCTTTTGGAGGATGTTTATATACAACATTCTGACGATTTTGTCATGCCAAAACATGCAAACAAGGTTTGCAAGTTAAATCGATCAATTTATGGATTGAACCAAAAATTGCGTTCTTGGAACCAATGTTTTGATGAGATCATAATGGTATATGGTTTCATTCCAAACGAAGATGATTCTTGTGTATATAAGAGGTTAGTGGGAGTGCACTGACAATGATTATCCTATACAGTGATGATGTATTGCTTCTTAGCAATTACATTCCCATATTAAAATTGGTGAAAGCTTGACTTTCATAAAATTCTCCATGAAATTCTTGGAGATGCAACCTTTATTTTAAGAATAAGGATCTACTGGGATATATCTAAAAGTTATTGGCACTCTCCGAGAACTCGTACATTGACAAACATATATGCGACTTGGTATCTCATATGCTTTAAGCATCTGCGGTCACTATCAGGCCAATCCAGGTGATGGTCACTGGATTGATGTTAATAATATCCTTTAGTATCTTAGAAGAACTAATGATGCTTTCTTAATTTATGGAGATGAAGAACTTGAGGTGACTGGGATCACCGATGAAAGTTTCCAAACCGATAAAGACGACTATAAGTTGTAATAAGGGTACATAATTTTGTTTGAACAACGGAACAGTGAGCTGGAAATCTTCCAAGCAAGATACTGTTGCTGATTCAACAGTAAAAGCGGAATATATTGTTGCGGCTGAGGCAGCAAAAGAAACATTTTGGATCTATAAAATTCCTAATTGGATTAGGAGTAGTTTTGTTAGCAACTGAGCTGGGCTACAACACATGCTAAAGAATTACGGTCTCATCAATGATCCAAGTATGTACTTCGAAGGTTTCATCTGATTTGTCAGATCATACATCGTGGCGATGTCAAGATCGACAAGATCATTTCGGATGATAACCTTGCAGATCCGCTGACGAAAGCGATATCTCAGCAAAAGCATGAGCGACCCGTACATAGTTCAGGTGTTGGACACTTGAGTGATTGTCTATAGGCCAAATGAGAGATTATTGGACAATTATGACCCATAGTATCACTATTTGTAAAAGACATGGTGTTTTTTTGTACAAATTAACTATGTGACAAAGGAAATTATTCTTTTATCATTTGTAATTGGATTACTTGGATATATAAATGATAAAAGTCCGTATGATTAATATCGGATTAATAAGATATGAGACAGTATTAATCCACAAAAGGTTTAATCATTTAATATTCCTAGTCGTAGTATTATCGAGACTGGACATCGATAATGCGGAATAGGCTAGTATTGCACTTGTGCGCGTTATGGAAGCTTAACGACATAGTTCTCATATATTTAAGTATAAGATACTTATGCGAGTGTGATAGGAGGTTCTGTTAGCCGTTGGATCGGGAACAACTTCACTCTGGATAAACCTCTCAGAATCGCATTGGTAGTATGACTATGTGTCTATGGGAATCCGAATCAGGGTAAGTGTATAAGGTCTTAACATGAGACTTGCATCGCTAATACTTGCGACAATCAGTATGCTTTGGTTTGGTCGTCCGGAGCTTTAACAGGTTCTGTGTACGCCTCTTCTGGGTATAATGAGAATCGTAGTGTATTGGGTGTGATGTCAAGATGGAAGTATCACTTCAGTCATATGAAGATGATGATCACATAGGATACATAACTGGTACTCTTAAATGATGCAACTATCGGGATAATGTGACTAGGTCATGATTATCCGATTATAGAGACTAGTTGCTAGTGATCCGATATGTGCTTCGTACGGGGCAGAAACAATTCCAGCCTTAGGCCTAGCTAGGCATGGTAAATAGACCCGGACCCAGACCAGGTCCGCATAGACCTGGACGACCCGGGTCCGGGTAGACCCGGATCCACAAAAAAAATTACGAATCCGATTTTGAATTTCGTAGACCCGTAATACACCGGGTCCGGTTGATTCCGGACCCGGGTACCCGAGACCCGGTAAATTCAAAAAAAAAAAACCAAAAAAAAAAACAACATAACCCAAGTACCATGTACCCAACCCTTATCAAATTTCTAATGTATTCAAACTTATTGTGATATTGTTATTTGTTAATACATAATAGAGTTGAAAAAAAGAAATAAAAAAAACAGTGGAGTTGCGGTACCGGGTCCGGTTCCAGGTATACCCGGGTCCATCCTGGGTAGACCCGGGTCCCTAAAAAAATTACGGATCCGAATCCGGGTCCATACGGACCCGGGTTCGGATCCAGAAATTGACATCCCTAGGCCTAGCATGTGACATCTGATACTGGATCGCAATACGCAATACATTGTATACTACGCTTGATACAGATTATATATATTCCATGTTGAATATATTTCTGGAGAATTTGGTAGGCACGGTGTTTTGCTAGAAGCCAACCATGTCTTGTAAATCGGTGAGAATGTGGTACGCGGTACGCATGTGTCGGATAGTCCGACAACCGAATTTACTGCCAACATATCCATGGATCTCTTGGGTCGCTTCCCAAAGATCCACCGATGACATTTGACTCGAACAAAATTAATCTGTGATTAATTATGAGAGAGAAAATTAATATAGGATTAATTACGGCAAAAATTAATCTGGGATTAATTATCAAAGAGAAAATTAATATGTGATTAATTGCGTCAAGAATTAATTTGGGATTAATTCGACTAGAAGAGAGAACGCGATTAATTTAGAATTAATCGGAAAAATAAATTTAATAGTTAAATTGGATTTTTTCTATTTAATTTATTTAATTGGCCTAAAATAATATATTAGATGTATTAATTGAAATTGGATTTCAATGCGGAATTAAATTGAATTTTAATTCTAGCGAATGAATTAATTTGGAATTAATTCGTAAGCGACTTCCGTAATAATTCTGGGAGGCATTATTATTTAATTAAATTAGATTTAATTACGTTGCGATGGAAAATTCGTTTAATCGAATTAAACGAACCCGAGCCCAAAGTGTGTTGTGTAACCCAACTTGAATTTTGAATTTAAGTGTGGGACCCACCAACTTACATCACCAGTCATTCAATTTGATGCAAGTGGTTGGGAGCTTTTATGGTGACTTACACAACACTCTTTGCTTTTTTCTTTTTGGAAATTAATATACCACTTTTGAAAGTTGATTTTGGTAATTGGTTTTTAGAAAACAAAATATCAAAAACAAAACTCTCTCCCTCTCTCCCTCAATGCCGTGACTTCTTCTTCTCCAAGGGTAAATTTTGTTGCAAAATTTTTCTTAAGCTGGCACTTAAAGAGTGAATCAAGCTGATAGGAAAACTCACCCTTGAGTTTGGAATGCAAAAGAAAACTTGGAGCTTCCACACATCCATGGAAAAGTTTTGAATCTCATCCGATCATTGTAAGTTTTTTCCGTAAACTTCTTGATATATTCACACATAAATCATCTTAGTGATCTTGTGTTAATTTTGTTGATGGCAGCTACTACTTCCGCTAATCCGTTTGCTCGTGTCCTGGAAGCGAATAAATTGACTGGTCCTGAGAACTTTAGTGAATGAGAATTGGATCTTAAGATTATCTTAAGGTCCGAGAAGTTGGGTTATGTGCGGATAATCCAGTGCCGCTGGATATTGCACCAGAGTCATTACCTGAAGAGATGAAGGTATTTGAGAAATAGAAGGATGATGATTTGAGAGTCAAGTCACTCATTCTATGTTCTATGTCTCATGATCTAAAGAGGCAATATGATGATATGTCTGACTCTTATAGCGTTATAACTCAACTTCGAGAGCTATTTCTAAACCAGGAGCAGACTCTGATATATAGAATTTTTGTGTAATTGTTCCACGCTCGTTTGGCTGATGGCAAGCCTGTGAGTCAACATGTCTTGTACATGATGGATCTTATGGAGCAGCTTCGAAAGTATGACTTTCAGCTGAATGAGACTTTGGGCAGGAATTTGATTATTGGCTCACTCCCACCGGCATATTCCCAATTCATTATGAACTTCAACATGCATGGAATTCGTTGTTCCTACAGTTAGTTGCATATGATGCTTCAGACTGAGAGGAGGACATCAAGAAGGGTGTGTGACACTCTCAAAGTATTCTTTGCCTAGTTATTCTTCTTCTCAATCTGCGAGATCGGGCAAGAAGAAGAAGAAAAAGGCAAATAAGACTGGCTCCGGTGTTCCTCCGAAAGGAAAGGTTGAAAAGTCAGGCAAGTCGAAGAATAAGAAAGCAGCTGAGGACAAATGCCACCACTGTGGCAAGATTGGACATTGGAGGCACAATTGTCCAGACTACATAGCTTTCGTCAGACGGGAGAGAGCCTCCGCATCAGATATGTTTATTTTCCCTATCATTGATCTTTGTCTTGTGAAGCCATTGGTTCTGGATGGTTTTTAGATTCTGCTAGTCCGACTCACATCTGCAATTCGTTGCATGGGCTGAGGGTCAGTAGGATGCTGAATCCAGGCGAGATGCAGCTGCATTTTGGGAATGAAGATTCTTTATATGCAGCAGCCGTTGGCGAATACGAGATTCGTTTATCCAGAGGTAGCATCATTTTGACAAATTATGTTTTTGTGTCTGGTTGTGTAGCTAATATTATATTCTTGTTTGTATTAGATATAAAAGGATATCATGTACATATTAAGAATCGTTCTATGTATATATATGATATTAATGATGTTTTGTTACACAAATGTTCAATTCGCAAGGTCATTATATTTTGCATGCCATTAGAGATGTTTATGAAATTTGGGATAATAAACGTAAAAAGATCTGAAATAACTGATACTGAATTGTGGCATATGAGGTTAGGTCATATAGGTGTACGACGCCTAACCCAGTTGGTTAATAATGGTTTGATTGAGAATCTAACCATACAATCTTTTCCAACTTGTGAATCTTATATTCAGGGTAAAATGACCAAATCCCCATTTACTGGTGTTGGACATCGAGCCACTGATTTATTGGAGCTCTTACATAGTGATGTATGTGGTCCATAAGTCACATTGCTCATAGTGGTTTTTCTTATTTCGTAATATTTACCGATGATTTGTCACTGTATGGTTATGTTTATTTGATGAAACATAAATCGGAAACCTTTGAAAAGTTCAAAGAATTTTGAAACGAAGTAGAAAAATAAACTGGTAAATTGGTCAAATGCCTTCGATCCGATCGAGGTGGTGAATATATGTGTAGTGAATTCACCGAGTATCTTAAAGAGAATGAGATTCTCGCTCAATATACTCCTCCAGATACTCCACAATGAAGTATCTGAAAGGAGAAATCAGACCTTATTGGGTATGGTCTGATCCGTGTTGAGTTTTACAGATCTACCTTACTTTTGTGGGGGTATGCTCTTCTAACTTCTGCACATCTGCTGAATAGGGTTCCTTATAAAGCTTGTTCCCACTACTCCATATGAGATATGGGTTGGTATGAAACCGAACCTTAATTATATTAGGGTTTGGGGCTGTCATGCATACGTCAAGGTGACACAGCATGACAAACTTTTGCCTAGAGGGCGAAAAGTTAGGTTTGTTGGATATCCTTCGAATTCCAAAGGATATCAATTCTATGAACCCGAGCATCGAAACGTGTTCGTAGCTCGTTTTGCCAGATTTCTTGAATAAGAATTTTTGGCAGAAGGTGGTAATCATAGAATGGTTGAGCTTGATGAAGTCCAACCTATAGATGACAGACCGATATAAGACTCACAGGTTCATACAGAAGTAGAACCTTCTAGTTCCACTCTCCGTAGGTCTACTATGATATCGAGGCCTCCTGAGCGCTTGTATTTGATGCAAGACAAGAGTCTCGATGTGCTCTTTGTTCATGAGACTGATCCATATACCTACAGAGAAGCAATGTTAGACATTGATTCCTCTAAATGGCAGGAAGCCATGAATTCTGAAATGGACTCTATGCATCAGAATCAAGTATGTGACTTGGTTCCGCTTCCCGAGGGAATTGTTCCCGTAGGTTGTAAATGGGTTTACAAAAGGAAGCGCGGGCCTGATGGGAATGTTGAAACCTTCAAAGCCCGACTAGTTGCTAAAGGTTACACTCAAAGGCCAAGTGTGGACTATGATGAAACCTTTTCACCAGTAGCGATGCTAAAGTCTATTAGAATTCTATTGGCTATCGCTGCTTACCATGACTATGATATTTGGCAAATGGATGTCAAAACGGCTTTTCTTAATGGATTTCTTGATGAAGAAATCTATATGGAACAACTATAAGGTTTTGTCTCCAGTCAAAATTTTGGCATGGTTTGTAAGCTTAAGAAGTCCATTTATGGGCTTAAACAAGCTTCGCGGAGTTGGAATCTTCGTTTTAATGAGGTAATCAGATTGTCTAGTTTTCTCAAAAATGAATAAGAACCTTGTGTTTATAAAAAGGTTAGTGGGAGTATAATCGTGTTTTTAGTGCTTTATGTTGACGACATCATGATCATTGGAAATGATATTGGAATGATGCAGGGTGTTAAAGCATACCTCTCTAAAAACTTCTCCATGAAAGACTTGGGTGAAGCTTCCTATATACTTGGTATAAAACTCTATAGGGATAGAGAAAGGAAGCTGATTGGGTTATCCCAATCTTCGTACATAGATAAGATCCTAGAAAGGTATAACTTTAGCAATTGTAAAGTTGCTAATATACCTTTTCGACATGGCATTCATCTTTCGAAGAAGATGTGTCCTCAGACGGAAGATGAAAAGGCTAGAATGTCTAGTCAACCTTATGCATCAGCTTAAGAAGCATCATGTATGTCATGTTATGTACGAGACCTGATATTAGTTATGCAGTAAGCGTTAAAAGCAGATATCAGTCAAATCCAGGTAAAGACCATTGGATGGCCGTTAAACATATCCTAAAGTATCTAAAATGTACTAAGGATAAGTTTCTTATCTATGGAGAAAGTGATTTACAGATAATATGATACACAGATTTTGACTTTCAGTCAGATCCTGATGATAGAAAGTCTACCTCAGGTTTTGTATTTACTCTTAATAATGCTGCAGCCAGTTGGAAATGTTCCAAACAAGGATTAACAACTGATTCCACCACTGAGGCGGAATATATTGTGGCATCAGATGCTGCAAAGGAAGCTGTATGGATTATAAAATTTATCACAGAATTGGGAGTTGTCCCGAATATCGAGGATTCGATCTCGTTGTTCTGCGATAATAGTGGTGTCGTTGCACAAGCAAAAGAACCCAGAGCACATCGAAAATCAAAACATGTGGAACGAAAGTACCATATCATTCGTGAGATCATCGCTCGATGAGATGTTGCCATATGTAAGATATCTGGAGATGACAACATAGCAGACCCGCTTACGAGGGCCTTGCCTCCGAGACTATATGATAGACATATAGAGGCGATGGGTATTGGATACCATCAAATTTGGCACTAGAGCAAGTGGGAGAAAATGTTAGAGTTAGTGCTCGCCGCACCAAATTTTGTTGTATTTATTGTAAATACGATGTATATTTTATTTTATTATGAATAAAATTAAGTAATTTTCATCAATATATTCTTGTATATGGTAAAAGCGTAAAAGACCTTAGAATGAATATTTGTGACATAATTGCAAAAGCGCCACAATTGTTACTGAGAAATGTCACAATTTGATTCATTCTTAATATGTTCCCGGTCAAGGTTTACATATCTGGCCAGTTAGTAAACCCGTGAGACCGGTACATGTTGTATATTAGAATTGTTCTAATGGTTTATCTCAGTAAACCATGAGTCTTGGGAGACTCGTATAGACACGTAGGTATTTATTGGATAAATACTGAATGACTCATTTAAAGATTCCTGATAGATGGTACACCAACGTCAATATGAATCTTTACGAGTCGAATAACATATTAGCTCATTTGACTTGTGATACCACTGTGGATATGTGATTTATCCTCCATACTTTGATGACAGTCACGTCAACGATCTTTTAAGATCAGATCTCCGCCTGTTCGTTGGGTATAAACTAATACTTACGATATCCTGTGATGTATCCAGAGATGATCTGTCAGTCCCGTGCATGAGATTTAGGTGTCCAATTTGTGATTCTTTGAAATCCTTGGCCGATGTATGATTCGGAAATGAGTTCCGAATATTTGTTAAGAATTATAATTATGTCGCGACACATGAATTGTTCATAGCGGATATTTGACGTTTAATCAATATCTCCGGAATAATTCGGATGACCTATGACATAAGGATTATATATGCAATGACTTCGACTTGGATGGTTTAACTCGATTATCTCTGGTCGTCGTAATTTGTGAGTGGACAAATTACGGACATGGAAATGATTTTTGTGATAGATAAACTTGAACCTAGAGAGTCCCACAATATAAAGTGTATTCGTTGAGCACTTGGACAATTAATTATGGATAATTCGGATTATTATAATATACACATGCATATTAAATAATATGTATTTGTATATGATACATAATTTAGATTAGATACACATTATTGACCTATTGGATTTTGACACTTGTTTATTATTGTTATTAATTAATTAATTATTAATAATAATAAAATTGGAATAATATTCTTGGAATATTTTTCCATGTATTTATTTTGTCATTTTGTTAATTATTAAATGAATCAATTAATTTGTTAATTGATTTATTTTTAATTAAAGAATATTACATGAATATTCTTTAATTTGGCAAATTTTGATTTGCTAAACCATGTGTATTTGACACATAGATTTTTAATTAACAAAAATCAAAATAATAATTAATTATTTGGATAAGATTAAATGATGTCAAAATCTTAACCATGAAAATTGTTATTTTTGGATTAAAAATAAGGCAATTTTCGAAATTGGCCAAAAATGCTATATAAATGAAGTTGTTTCATTTTTGTTAGGGTTTTAGCCATTCTCATGAGTTGAGAAACAAAAGAAAAAGAGGGGTTAGGGGTTCTTAAACTTTAATCAACACCAAAGGAAGAAAATTGAAGGAGTTGGAAATTAAAGATTAAGGTAATATGTAATTTCCAATTTCTATTTTTTCTTGTTTTGTTTTTGAAGCATGAAAATATATATTAGATGTGTGTGTGTGTGTGTATATATATTTGATATATATATATTTGAATAAAATTTGGTGTTAGATGTTTGTTAACCTTAATAGATTTTCTTTAAAGCATGTGTAAATTGGTTAATTAGTGAATTAATCTTCAAAATTAAAATTTTCATTCTAGAGTGATTTTATCACTCTAAGGTTGCCTAGAATTGTTCTTGGGGACTTTGTATTGTGGTGATTAAATTTTGGTGTAAATTAATTGGATTAATTGGGTGAATAAATTGAATTTTGGCATGAAATTGGACAATATAAAAACTGGATCAGATCTGGTTTTGTATATTAAATCAGAATATTTTTCACGTAAAAATATGTTGTTTGGATGATTTTGGATGTGTATTGGGTGGTGGATAAATTCCAGAAATTGCTCCGGGGCGAAAACGCGAGAAAACGGTGAAATTCGCGTCAAAACAGGTTCGTTTCGTGCCTGCTGTAATCCCATCGAACTGGGCACTGTTCGGGCAGCCCAAGGGCTGACCGAACACTGCCCAAATATCCGGGATGACCCGGCTCGGTGGTTGGTCAACCGGTTTGACCGTTTTCCCGTTACGCGTAGATTTGTAGAAAAATATTTTTCGTAAAATAATTCGTCGTGTAACCAAATATTTTATGTTATTAAATGTTAATAAATAATATATTTAAACTTATTTGAGTTAATTATAAATATTTGATATTAATTAATTCACTCGGGAAAATTTTAAAATGTTTTTAAAACCATTTTCGCCCTCCGCCGCGCCCTTCCGCTGCGCTTACCCCAGTTCAGGAGATAACCTGAAACCAAGTTTTTTCTTACCTCAGGTGTGCAACACAGCCTTGAGAATAACAGTCTTCCCAGAGATGAACTTCAGTTCCACGTCACCAGTCCCAACAACCATAGTGGTGTGAGAGTCACCCAACAACACTTTCTTGTATGTAGTTTTCGCATAAGACTTGAACAAAGCACAATCATAGCAGACATGACGAGAAACGCTAGTGTCAACCCACCAACCCTCGGATCCACCAACCATGTTGATCTCATAGATCATACCAACAAGTTGGTCTTCGGTAAGGTTTGTTTGTGGAGCAGAACGCTTATTCCGGCAATTCCAGGCAAGATGCCTTGGTTTGCCACAATCGTAGTATTTGAAATGGCTATTGTCTTTTCTTTAGGGAGGTTGGTGCCCGTTATAATTATCTTGGGTTTGGTTGTTTGTATTTTGTTGGTTGTGGTTCTTGTAGTTCTTGGGGTAAACTTTTTCTTCATATTTTTATCGTTAGGTTCCAGGATTACTGAGTCATATTTCTTATTGTTTGACACAACTAAGATATCTTCTTTTTGATCTTGTTTGCGGGCTTCCTCTTCTATGTTAAGGCGGGTAATAAGACTCTCTAGGAAAAATCCCTTATAGGTGTATCTCTGAATTATTTCCAAGTTGAAGGAAGTTTATCAATAATGACAACTACTTGGAATTGTTCATCTATAGGCATACCCTCAGATATAATCTCATAGGCTATTTTCTGTAGTTCATGGGATTGAGTTTCTACAAATTTATCACCTACCATTTGGTACCTTAGATAACGGCTAACATCGTATGTTTTAGACTCAGCCTCTTCAGTATCATATTTATTATGAAGAGCATCTCAAACATCTTTAGCAGTTTTTCTAGAGCTATAAGGATCATATAATTCATCAAACATGCCATTAAGTATGCAATGTTTGCATATAAATTCATTTTCCTCCCAATTTTCATGCTCCATAATTTGGACTACAATGGGTCATCAAGAAGTTTAAGTTTTCTAGTCATATAAAAATTTGCTAGTTTTTTAATAGTGAGAAATAACGTTATTTTTAATCTCCAACGTTTAAAGTGAAAGCCTTGAAAACAGAAGGGTTTATTCAAATCAACAGTAGCATAATCAATAGTAATGTCATTCATAGTAGTAGTAGTATAAGTAGACATAACATATACAACGTCTTAAAATTATTGAGACAGAGTGCAAAATAAGAAAAATATTACCGTTCATCAGGTAAACAGAAATTGAAACTGGGTTGAGTCACGGACTAAGTCGCTCTCTTTAAGACGTTTCGGGGCTCTGTCCAGAATATGTGCTAACAGTAATTTGGCCCCGACGTTCCCAGGATAAAACAAGCCCAGAAAAATAACATGTCTCAATCGATTTGGCATAGAAACTGATTGATATGCTCACACCCAAGATATTTGCTCGGAAACACAATAAGAACAACATAATGATATTTGTAAGAGAAAAAAAAAATTTCGAATTCTGTTTGTTTTGAAAATGAGAGACATATTCTTCTTATATAGTGTTTTAAAATGACATTTTTGACAACATGAAATTAAATACATTGATTAAAATTATTACTAAAAAATGGGTAAAGAATAAATATTTTCATAACCACCACATTTTAATATTCAAAATTGTTTTATAATCAAAACAATAATTATTTAACACAATAAAACTCATTTATTTTCTGTAACTTAAAAAACATGTAACATGAAAAAAAAAATTTCAGTTACAAAATATATATTTTTAAACAAAATTTTCCACATATATATATATCACCCACACCTGACCCAAACCGACCGACCGACGGCGGTGTGCGCATGTGTGTGGTGAACCACCATTATCCTAACTCCTCACATTTCCACAAAAGTGGGTACCCCTCTAGGGTCCAAACCCAATTCACAACATAACATTTTATAAACAATAATTAATGTAATAATTTTCTGGGATGAAGTTCTAGTACTTGTAACTACTCATTTAAAAATTACAACAACTCTCTATATTCAAACTTGTACTCCTCATTTAAAACTCATATGTACAACAATTGTTATTTAACTTTGTACTATTTTTCATTAACTATATTATTTGTTTATAATTTTTAAAATGTCTAACTATAATTATTTATTTTTACAATTTATTGTATGTATTTATTACTTATTTTTATTGTTATTTAACTATAGATGGGTAGTGAATATTGAAGAATAGTTTCTTCTTCTTCAATTGCAACGCATGCATCACTTCACTTATTAGTTCAGCAAATTTATTTGCATCATTGTGTTGGGCTTTGATTGCGTAGGCGTGAACTTAGGAATAAAGTTACCCGTACTGTGAGGTTAGATGATCGTTGAATCAGATTTCTAGTAATGATCGTTTCATAGACTCTACATACGTTACCTAATATAATATCAATCCGTGTCTATATTTTTTTTAAAATATAAATTTTGATTAAAACACATTGTTTTTATTATGGGGGTAGAGTTGGAGGTATGCGTATCATTATTATAATACAAAAGAACTATTCATGAATAAATATGGGAGTGTTCTCATAATGATAAGGGTTTTTTTTTATATTTTTAATATGTACCATTTTTCCTTAACTTTCTTCCCAAACAAATAAATTATGATATTACATTTCATTTCCTTTACGTTCACTTCCCACCTTCTTAAACAAGAGAAAAATTAATATGTACCCTTCCCTATCATATTTTTTTTTCATTCTTATCATTACCTTCCCTTACCCTTACATTAATTACACTTAACCTCACTCCATCCAAACATAGCCTAAGGAGTATGGTCTGATCGTTAATTATGTCTATTTATTTTATTACTTGAATTCCAATTTTAAAGAAATAAAAAATATTATAAAAAGGAAAAAAAATACATGATGAATCGGCGTAAAAAATAACAATTAATATTTTACTAAAATAGTCCCATGGGCGTGTAGCCCATTCATAATCCATGACTCTACCAAGTGAGAGATATGAGTTCGAGTTCGAGTTCAGTGATATTCAAATATTTTTCCATTGAGTAAAGAGGGTCTGTAGAAAGATTTTTTTATTATATGAGAGTATATGTCCGAGCTGCGTTATAATATATATATGTATTTAGATATATAATAAACAGTATATTGTAAAGAATAAAGAGTAAATAAAAGGCATCCTTTCAAATATAAATAGATAAAAACCTCTCACTTTTTAGTTACAGTCTGCAGGCTGCAGCAACAACACTCTGTCCGCAGTATCCAGGCTCAACAAAAGAAAGCCCACTCACCTTAAATTCTAAAATCCCAAAAAAAAAAAAAAAATATCAAAACCAAAAGCCGAAGCTAATGGCAGCAGCAGCGCAAGAAGAAAACGAAGCAGAAGCAGAAGCAAAGCAGCTTCTCAAGTCATATATAGGAATAAGCTTCACTTTGTTTCTAGCTACGTTGCCGAAGAACTCACAAGTGAAGGAGCTGACGACGAGGCTAATGACGGCGGAGGAACAGCTGAAGCAAATGAAATCGAGGAGGAAAGAGGATTCGAAGGCTAACGCGAGAGTGGTCGAAATCTTCGCGAGTCATAGGAACGCGTGGCAGTCGGAGGAGAAGAGGTTGCTTCATCAGATCGAAGCAGCGACGGAGGAAATGGCGAGTTTGAGATCGAAGATTGAGGAATTAGAGACGGAGAAATCGGAATCTTATAAGAGAGTTCAAGAATTGGAAGAAATGATTGGGTTTATGTCGAGGAGAGGCTCTGAGTTTGAGGAAGATGGAGAGCATCACCAGCATCAGGAGGAGGAGGAGGAGGAGGAGGAGGAATTCGGTGTTTGTGAGACCAGGGAGTCTTATGGTGGTGGTGATGGGCAAAATGGGAATTTCGGTTTTAGTTCTGAGTTTTTATCTTCCGCTTCTACGTTTTGGGCTGAGCGTGCTAGTCTCTGGCAGGTTTGATTTTTTTTTTTTTTTTTTTTTTTAATTTTATCTTCATTTTCAATTTTACTTATATATAAATATCATGGAGCTTTAGCTTAGATATAAATAATTGAAGCTTAATTTATTTCACACTGTGATGAATTTTCATACAATTAGGTGGATCAAGATTTGCTTTATTTGTTTGAAGTTCAGTTTTTGAATAATTTTGGAAGTGTTTGTGATAAAGTGCATGGAAGGAGTCCTGATTTGTGTTATGTTTAAATTTGCGTTTTGCTCTTTTCCATGTGAGGGAAAGATGAGTTTACATTCTAAATGCCAACTGAAAATCTGTTACTGATCTTCTTGTTCCTCTCAAGCATGGACTGGACCACTCTTATCCATGGCTTGAGGACAAGGAGGCTATCTTCATGTATTTGCATTATTTTGATCAAATTGTTGATATGGCAGGACCACGGGATAGTCAACATCGTATAACAACCGTATGAATTTCTTTAGGAAGTATTATCTATCATTCGATTCAAATTAAAACCTTAACAAACTAGGGTTTAATAATATTGATTTCTCCATAAAATACAAACCTCTATTATTTTCCTATATATATTGTAGCGATGGGAATAGAATATTAGTTAACCACGCCTATTTCTTTGCTTTAGTGGGTCAGCAACCGATGAGCTGTTATAAAATGTCAAATGTGGAAATATTTCTCTCTCTTCTTTCTTTGACCCGCAATTACCATTAGTTCCTTTTCTAATTTTTTTTTTTTATAACCATTTTCTGAGGGTGATGAAACGTTGCGTATTTGAGAATTTAGAATGATCATTGCTGATTTGCATGTTGCAATAGACTATTATTCTCATGCCGCTTCAACTTCTCTTCTTGAATAAGATGAAGAGGCTTTTAGCCTTCAATCTTTGTTGACGTCTGTCAGCGTTTCATAATTCATTTGGCTTTCATTTTCTCTCATTGCTGGTCGAAAATAATTGATTTTCCATTACGAGTTACATTAGATATATCAAGTTATCTTATGACCAAAAAGTTTATGCTAGTAGCAAGGACCCAACTTGTTCAACCTTTCATGTGCTAGGCATAACTTATTGTAATTTGATTAATATAGTACTGGGATTCAAGCATGACCACTTAAATACAGGATTAAGCTACTAAGCTAGTGGGCAAGAGACCAACAATAGAACTTAAGAACTAACATGATAAAACAGGAGCTCAAAAATGATTTGTATTGGTATACATTGTATCGAGAAATTTAATTTGACCTAGGATGTACTAGCAGTCAGTTCAGTTGTGTTAAAGGTGTTTCCCACTGTTATTGTCTCAAATATTTGTTCTTGCAGGATGTACAGTATGAATCTCTTGAATCAATGTACCATATGAAGCATTTCGTGGCAAGGTAAAATTTAATAATCCACATACGTATTGTTCCCAATGTACAAGTTGTTGAATACTGCACTAATGAAAGGCCAATGTTTTGTTTTCTTTCCAGAAGGGAGTCCCCTTGGAAGGTAGATGGTGAATCGTCTGGAGTCTCCTCTAAACTAAAGTCACTTGAACTGGAACTGCTGAATTTGGAAAAGATTGGAAAAAGTGATCTGTCAAACGTGCCTGCAGTGATGAGGAAGCAGGCTAAGAGATATCAGGCACTTGCAGGGAAGATTGATGTTCTATGCAGAAGAATGGTAAGACTTTTCTGTCTGTGATTTCATTTTCTGCTGTACAATTTATTGCGTTCGCTTTCACCCTTGACTGCTTTTAAGAACCATCTTCCCTTGCTTGAGCATGGTGTTAAGATTTTTTTCATCCCACAAACATTCAAGTGGGCTACCTAGTTTCTGGGGGAAGTAATTTTTAAGTATGTGAACACCTGTTGCGAACCTGCCAAATTAAATTAACACCACTTCATGTTTGAATGTGCATTCCCTAGGGGCATATTGATCCACTAACATATTTGATCAGAAATAGCTATGCAAATGAAAAAGAGAGAAAAACAGTGGTTTAATTTGAGATATCTTGTTCGTTTTTGTAAAGAGGAAAAAGGAGAAAATTGGAAATTTCAGTGTATAACTGAATAGGCATTAAAATACTTCTTTATGTTAGATAATCGTATTTTATTTCATTATAAGTTGTTATCATATCAAGATGATTGAAAAAATTTAATTGTCCGTGAGTTGGTAGTATCCCTGTTTAGACTCCCTTACAGGAAAAACCGGAAAATTATATTATTCACGGCTTTTCAGCAGCCTACTCAAAATTTGTTCTTGGTATGAAAAGAGAATCCACCATTAGCTGATGCACTAACTAAAACAGGATCATTGTTCTATGATGGCTTTGGTGATACATATACTTGGTCTCGTGAAGGGGCAGATGATATTCTTATTCTTTAATAGTTGGATCCTGCTCGTTAAATAAATTTCATTTTGGTGAGAGTCATGGAGACCAAATCGTAATCTGGATTTGATTACCTTTTCTCTTTAATTGTACTTCTGTATGTTAACATCATGAGGACCAAAGTTGAGTATGACTCAGCTTGAACTTGAATTAGTTCTAATCTCTTCCTGTCTCTCAATTCATTTCCTCCTCCTTCGCTCACAAAAACACATGCTCCTATATTATCCCAAATGCTTATATTCATTTGTTTTTGTTGAACAAGGAAATTAAACAATCTACATGGTATGTTGCTAAACCTTTTATCTCTTCCTGTTTTCAACAGCAAGCTAGTGATCCCTGTGAATCCACACTCAGTCCAGAGTTTCGAACACAAAGGCAAACAGAGTTTTTGCTTGAAGCTTTTCGACTTGAGCAGCGTGCGTCCGAAGCTGGACAGAAGCTTATAGCACTGCAAACAGAGGTTGGGAAAATATATTACGGTGATGAACTAGGGAGTCAGTCCAAAGTAACCACGAGACGGTCATTGGACTCCATTAGAAACAATTTGAAAGAGATCCAAAGAAATTTAGAGATATGGTTGGCCAGAATTATTGGAGATCTTGAAGGCATTCTGGCCAGAGACGGTGATTCTCATATAAGGGAATGTTACATTTCTAGATATCCTTTTGTTCAATAGAATCTCCGGAATGGTATCCTCGAACCCCGATCTAACAAAATTTTTTTTTTTTTTTTTTAATTTTTGGTATATATATATGCTGATCTAAACCATAACAAGTTAGATTTCTACTCTAGTGAATAAATTGTAAGGCATTTATGGTTAGCATTAATATGTTACTGATCTATTTTCATAATGAAAGTTATCACAGTAGCAGTAAAACTGAAAAAGTGTTGCTGCAAATGAAGAGACCTGCTCCACCGCCGTGGAAGATGAGGCAAGTACCATATTTGGTGAAATTTTTCCTGAAAATTAAATGAAAAACTGCATCTGTAGGCATAGTTAAGGGCAGCGTCAAGATTCTCCAGATGCCCAAATCATCATGGTTAGTAATTTTTTTACCAGTCATTTTATTTGCTTGTCATCTGTCATGAATTCTCCATCAGTACAGGTAGCTGAGGCTTAAAAGTGTTCATTATTAGCATTAGTTAGTAGGTTTCAGGATGTAGTTGGACTCCCAACGGTCACCTTTTCTTCAATTAAAGTATGTTCATATTCCATTGCTGTAACATGCAACATCTTTTCCTCAATTAAAAGATGTTCATAGTCCATTGCCGTAACAAGCAGCTAAAAATGCATATCAAAATCAATTTTTATTAGTAAATAATTGGATGTAGTTGTTGATTCTTTTTGTGGGAAATTTATAAAACTGGCCTAAAAAAAGTCTTGACGAATTATAAAAATAACTCGCTTCTAAATTTCTTATTTCATTGATCGAATACCCAATTTTCAGACTAAAATATCTTAAAAAATTCGTATCACACAAAACATAATCTTGTCTTGTATCATGGAGCCCAAATCCGATTGCTACGAGGGCAATTGATCTCATCTTAAAAAGCAATCACAATCACCAACCGTATAGCACAAGGATTTTGCCTTGATCCTCATTTTGAATTTAAAAAATATACAATAAAATAAAGAAATTTGCCTAGGCTCTTATCTAAATAACTCTGTTGGATATGCCAGATCTAATAACATGTGCTATATACTCATTTGCAAATTTTGACACTAACAAAAACTACTAATTTTTTTTTATGTTCATGTGATAAATGTCCACTCGTCGTAATTAGATCACGATCTAACAAAATTAACACCCCAAATCCATCTATCTTCATCAATCACCAAGATTTGATGTGTAAATGAACAATTCAGCCAAAAAGAAACGAAGAGAATCCCATGACTACAGTACAAACTTATCCCAGAATTTGCTATTCAAGGAGACGAGCATGCTGACTAAGCTACCGTGCCTTAATTTATCAAAAGGCCCTACCAAATCTGTCCACCCCATATAATACATAACAGAAGACTTGGAAATATGCAAACATGCAACCAAAAGATCTATAAGATAACCCGTGTCTAGACCCGGCAAAATGATTCATGGGTTCAAGTACCTTTCGGGTTTCGGCAAGCTTAAACTCATCTTCACAAAAACACAAACTTAAATAATTCCAATGGACTTTAACATAGTACACATCATTCATAATTTAAATAGACACTAGTCAGATGTAACAGCACCAGTTTGAAACCAGCTAACATTCTTTTCTCCACTTATTTAAACTTTTGAAACATAAGATTTAGATGGCAGGCACACAGGGAAACGTCAAACACCAGCTTCCTCGAGCAACTGCTTTACCTTGGTAATGTAGTCACCCATTGCTTCCTCCTTAGATTTCCCTGCCAAACACACAGATTCAATTAAGAAGTTGCAACTAATGAAAAGAAGACAACTTTTCTAATTTAATCATTCGGTTAACAAACTGGTGATTTTAAACTACAGATTCGGAAACTACCTTCGACAGCCTTCCACGCATCCCACTTGGCTCTGTCCCTCATGTTAAAAAATCCAGGTCTGGCTGCAAAAGCAATAGCAAGAATGTGTTAAGAAAATATCAGAAACCCAACCATTTTTGCAATGCACAAATAGCAGTGGAATACGAACATGTGTTCACTGGTCCGACATTAGCTTGCTTGAAAAGCCCGTAAAGGATAAGCTTGTTTTCATTTGTTGTCGATTCTGGCAGGGTCTTGGCTTTCTCAGCATACTGCTCAAAGTCCTCCTGCAAAAACCCAATTTACAGTCCGACATGCACTCTCTGTCATCAAGTTTTGCATCACCAGTAAATTTCTACTCAGTGATTCATTAGAAGCCTGTTTTGTTGTTATTGCTTTTTGAGATACGAAACAAGAAAAAGATATACCACCACAAAGTAACTATTTAAATTTTAAACATCCAAAAAACTTCAAAATTACAATCTAGCTACTGTTACCCTGATCATAGGAAAGTGAGAAAATAATAATAACCAAACAAAAGCCTTTTCCCATTAGGTGGAGTCGGCTACATGGATCCCTTGATGCCAGCCATTATACTCTATCATGAATCATTGTCTTAGCCAAATTTTGTTTAGGATCTATATCATAAAAAATTGACGAATTTATTTTATTTTCCGATACCTAACACAATGCTCTTCCTTTGTCCGAGTTTGGGACTCGCTATGAAAAGAGTTTTGAACTTGAGTACATACACGTAGTTGGGACATCTCAGCAAAAAATAAAAAAAATAAGAGCACAACATAGTACAGTTTAAACACTTCTAGCCATGGTCCATGGAGTCATGAAAGTGTGAATACAAATCATCATAATATTGTCAGTAGAACCGCAATTTAAAGATTCTAAATATTACCCTAATTAATATTAAAACACATAAAACGGAATTTAAAAAATCAAATCTAACTCCGGACCATATGAATGATCTGACAAAATCCAAATCACCAAACTCTTAACATCTGAAACTTTCAATGTTCCTTAGGACTGATAAATAACAACAATTTTAAAAGAGTAATCAAACGAAAATAAAACAGATCTAACAAAACAAGGCGAGGCTCATAAGCATGCAAAGATCAATTCATCAAATGAAACACAAGCAATCTATTCAACGAAAGATCTGAACTAAATAATATCAATAAACCAGTTAACGTAAAAAGTTGATATGAGAAAAATAATCAGACCTGCAAACCCATGTTTCTTCAGATGCTCTGCTTGGCTTTCTTAGAACGTAACGCCTTATTTATAAATTTTAATACCGTGTTGTTTCTGCTTTGGTAGTTATATCTATAATAATTTTGATTTTAAAAAACTCCAAATCCAGAAGGGCATATTCGTTATTTTACACGTGGCTTCGGTTTTGTATCTTCATTGGCAGGTTGATAATGGATGGGACCATAGAAAAATAATATATTATATCTCTCAAGAATAGAATTTTTCATAAGATAATTTTATCTGTATAAATTTTAACGTGGCACAAAAGTATTGGTTGATTAGACACTTGAAAATATAACCCAGTATTAAATTAATAAAAAAAAAACATTCCGAACATCCTAAAAAATCAAAGTCTCTTTAATAAAGCCAATACGAATAATGTTCATTTTAATATAAATGACAATTTATATTTATTTCAGAAAATGTATTAAATTAAAAAAAAAACTGATGTTATTACCTTATTAACAATTCTTTTAAATCGAAATATATTCTCTTTTTCATTTTTTCATCGTTTCTAACTGAATCAATTTTTTTCATGTAAAATCATCAATTAAAATCCCAAAAAAATGTTAAAAAAAATAAAATTAAACTAGATTAAAAATTGAAATCATACCATTTTTAGGAAATCAAAAATAAAAAATCGATCAAAATCCTTCAAAATCAGTATCAATTTAAAACAATCAAAATCGATCGTATCGAATTATTCAAATAATGATATGTAATTAATAAATGCTTAAATAACATAGATGAGCCCTAAATTCTCCAACCTTAATTATCTTGTTCCATGGCAAAAACAAAAACACACCTTGCCAACTATAACTACTATCATTAAATGTTAATTTTAAAAAGTTGCATTCACCATCTTCCAAATAGAGACATGAAATGACGTTTGTAGCCCTTGATCATTGGTAGGTTTAACTGATTGAATGGTGTTTGTTTTGGATTGGGCAAGGTCTTAGGAAGAGTAATTTGTATATGGTGCTATCTTTAATAATGAATACTACTCATCAAATCGACTGCTGTCAATATTTGAAGCTTTGCTCGCTTTCTCCAATAAGTCTTGGAGAGTTTGAAGCATCCCCAGAGAGCCACTGCACCTGAGAAAAGAATAATAAAAAGTAGAGAGAGAGGAGGGAAAAAAAAGACATATATGAGAAAAGAATCTACAAAACGAGAAAAGAATAATAAAAAGAATCTACAAAATGAGAAAAGAATAATAAAAAGTAAAACAAAAGAAAAAAATTATGCGTACATGAACCTAGAAAGCATCTTCCAGTAGATCCGGCCACGATTTCGATTCGGAACTGAAACCGAACCGGATGGAACCGTAAGATTATGGTTCCGGTTCTGAAACCGGAACCGAACCGAAACCCGAACGGTTCGGTTACGGTTTCACATAATTTGGAACCGTAACCTTAAGGTTCGATTTGGTTCGGAACCGAAACCAAACCAAATTTTTTCCCCCTAAAAAATAAGGAACCGAAGGAAGAGAGAGGAAAAAAAAGAGAGAGACAAATGTGGCCATATATGGCAACTATGCAGATTATGAGAATTTTTTGTTTTTATGCAGAACAAAAACAAGACTATTCTTGATGGACCAAAAATGAGTATGGGCATAATGACTCAAAA
>SKCR01054054.1:0-37188 GCA_019454045.1 Zanthoxylum bungeanum | reverse complement strand
TCCTGGTGTAGCGACACTCGGTTTTTAGGGTTAGGGTTTTGTGTTTTGAGGTTTCGGTGTCGCGACACACATGGTTTTCGTTTCGTGTCGCGACGCGGGAATTTTTTTTGTTTTTTTTTTATTTTTTTATTTTTTTTGGCAAAACCAAGTCTTTCGACAGATACATCCACTGGGACGCGTCTCAAGAGTTGACTTCTTACTCGGCCGTCTCTACTAGATTGACTTTATATCTTCGTGATTTTGTCAAAATTTTTATTTTGTGAAAATCCCGCTTGCATTGGCTTGCTTTGTCCTCAAAAATTCCATTTTTATTTTTCCTGCAAAACTAACACACAAAATTAAAAAGTTCACACAAAAAAAAACAAATTACAACAAATTGCATGGGTTGCCTCCCTGCTAGCGCTAAATTTTTCATCTTCAGCCAGACGTAACTAAAATCCATCTGTCAATGAGGTTTTAGCGTCGTTTTGGATGTCTGATTAAAGATAATCCCATGAGCGTTGCTTTTGAATGGTCTCTTCCAACGGTAAAGTGGAAAAAATATATTTTGTCTCATTAAGTGATTGTGCCACCTTTTTAATCTTTGTTACTCCAGTGGTTCCTGAAAAGAAAGAAATAAAATCAGGAGGTCTCGTATGGTGCTTGACTTGGAATGGAAGTTCCATTCTGTCAAGCTTATGGGTGATATCTCTAAATTGTACTCTCCAAAACAGTGTTGTTTCGCCTGAATTCACTGGATTTTTAATAAAGTCGGACATTTGCTTCTCCATTTGCTCTGATACTTGCTCCACATTTTCTTCCCAGATGTATTTTAGGATTTCCGCGTTCAAATCTTCATCTGTCATCTGTGAAAAACATGCTCCATAAGTGTCAACTGAGGATGTAAAGATGTTTCTGACATTAGGTCTTCATCCTCTGATACGACTGGAATGGATGGTTCAGGTAGATCTTCATCAAACATCATGGTAAAGCATGCTCTAAGATCTTCATTTTGAGGATTGAAAGTTTGATCCTCCGTTGTTGGTGCAGTTGGTACAAATAGATCAGCTTCATCCTCGTCTGAATCTGAATAATAAAAGTCAAATAGACTTTGCTGGTTTAGGCTCCTGAACTGATACCTCTGGTTGTTGATACTGCTCAGCCTCCTCCTCTGTTAAGGTGTTATTGTGGATCTTTGGGTACTCGAAGGCTTTGTCAGTTTCATCTGATAATTCTTCTTGAGGTAATTGTCTCGTTTGATCTATCAGTCTCTGAATGAATTCTGATTGTCTCTGAATACTTTAAAAATTGATTCTGGCATGTTTCAAGCATTTTATCCAACTTTTTGTCTTGTTTCTTGACCCAATCTTCGAGTATGTCAATCATCTGATCTTCCTCTGATGGTTCTGATTGTTGATGGAAATCGAGGGTAGATGGTGGATGAGATGGGAAATATGATGGTTCGTCATACCTTGAATGATTCTGATAATTCTGCCACTCTGAAAAGTATATGCATTGATCGCTCGAGTGCTTACCATCACAAATCACACATTTCCCCATTTCGTTCTGATGAGAAAATGTAGTATTGCTTGATTCTGACATCCAGTGATAGTTGTTTAGCTGGACAACAGGCCTCAGAAAACTGGACTGTTGCTCCCAGATTTGGGGTGTATCTTCTTCTATTAAAGCTCGAAATCTTTCAATCTCCCAATAATGTTCCATTTTTCAATCACCTGAAAACAAAAGAAAGAAATAAAAATTACAAATAAAAATAAAGAAAATTAGATACAAGTAAATTAGATAGCTTCAAAATTAATAACTCAAGAAAAATAAATCCCCGGCAACAACGCCAAAAACTTGACCGGCGTAAACACACACGTATAACGCAAGCGTACGTATCGTTCAAGTAGTATAAAAATATCGATCCCACGAGGACTTAATTCCTACTGTTGTTATTAAATATTGACACTATTTATTTACAAGTATCTAATTATAGGGATAAGAGAATGATTTTTTGATCGCTTTTGGTTGGTTGAATGTGAATTTGCTAATTAAAATAAAAACAGACTCAAAAGAAAATACTAAGGTAAATAAAAGAAAAGACTCAAAGATCTAGGGTCGTGACTCCACACAATATTATTATAAAGATGAATTGATTCTCTTATTTATTTGTAATAAATCAGTTTGCTAACCTGGAACACGAAAATATGCAAAAGCCTCTGTCGATGGTCAGACGCAAATACCCAGTATAACCCAATTGAACCATATGTCTATGTCAACCAAATTATCTGGATTCATTAAGTTTAAGTTCCAATTATGGCTACCCCCGCCCGACAGGTATATGTCTATCCTGTAAGGAAATCTATTAAAGGGTTATCTCCTTAAGGAAGATCGTAGGCTATTGATTCTAAGGCTGAAACCTAAAATCCCTATGTCTAGTTCATTTTAAGTTTACCATATCAATCTTATTGGTGATCAGACAACAAGAAGCTTTAAGCTTAAAACTCAATAAACAAACTAAAGAATTACCCATAAAAAGAAAATCAATTATTAAGTGTGTGAATATTGTGTTTCATTACTTCCCTAGAATAAAATAAAATGATGGGGTTAAAGGATCCACATTTAATATTTCTTATCTAGGAATCTCACTTATTATAATATATAAATTATTTTATGTTCTACTTTCTAAGGAATTAATAATGTTAAACATTTAAAACCAGCCATATAGGCGGTAATCCATATAGTCCAACTACACCAGCCATATAGGCGGTAATTATCTGTCACATAAAGACCAGCTATATAGGCGGTAAAGTAATTTATATTTAGACCGACCATATAGGCGGTAATAAAGTCTGCCATTAATTAATCTGATTAAATTATAATTTATAAATTATAGTTAAGTGAGATTTACCTAGATAATTATATTAAAGGTTTCACATTTTACCCCAACGGAAAATTAACTACAAAAAATAAAGTAAATAAATAAAAAGCTGTAATAAAAACTAAAAATAAAAATACATAATTTTAATATTACAAAACTAGATGCTTCCTATGAAATCAGGGAAAAAATCCCAAGGAAAGCACACAAAATGAAGTGAAACTGAACTGAATTTATAGGCACTTTTTGGATCCGGCGTCGCTACGCCAAACAGCCCAGCGTCGCGACGCTGGCACGCATTTCTGGTCAACACGTTTTGACTAGGCGCACGATGTCGGCACAATCAAGAAATGACACGTGTCACGCGGCAGAGCGGCGCAAGCAGAAGACGACACGTGGCGCATGGTGAATGGCTGGATTTTGGTCAAATGAGAAGTTGACACGTGGCACGGGCTTAGGTCGGGCAAATGAGAGGTCGACACGTGGCAACATGTGTTTGTCCAATATTCGTTCCAATGAGAAATTGACACGTGGCACGCGCTTACTTTGGTCCAATAAGATTTTGACACGTGGCAGCCGGCGCATTTTAGCAGATCTTCTGTGATGATGACACATGGCAGCCGACGCACGTTAGCAAGTCCAATTTCTCAGATTCGGACACTTGTCCCTCGGCGCACGTTAGCATGTCCGGCGCACGTTAGGCGTCGCGACGCTGGGAATTACAAAAATGCCCATTTTGTCATTTTTTCTCTATTTTGGCCCCAAATTGCTTCCAATGCTTTCCAAACTTTATTTATCTGCAAAATAACAATAAAACACATCAAAACGTTCACAAAACTCAAGAAACTATACAAAATATGAGGTTAAATGAGTGGGAAATAGTGATATAATTACCACTCATCAGTAAGACACGTATAATAAATATTGCCATTTTATTAATTAATGAAAATATTATAAATACATGTACATATAGCCCATCCCACACGTTGGGTATACGGCATATCCCTAACAATATTATCATATGTTGTATCTGGTTGTTCATCTGTTAGGCCTGTTATCTTTTCGTCTACAAAAATTTAGTTTTTAGTCCTTAATAGTAAAACATATGTCTAATGATGAATATTGTTTGCTTTAAGATGAAATCTTAGAAACGATAAGTTCCTAATGTACTTTTATCTGATGTCTTAAGTAGTTGATCTAGGTTAGACTCGTAATCACTTAACTATAGGTTTTTAGCAGTAAAAACCTAGATAGTTGGCAAAGTGACTTGTTGAAGAAATTGAATGTCGATGAATGACCATTTGCTTAGATGTCTATCTTAATTTGCTAGTGTTATGATGTATGGTATGGTTAAAAATAAAAATAGAAAGAAAAAATAGAGAAAGTTTTGAACGCAAAAAAAAAAAAAAGTCTCGAAAGAAAGAAATTAAACCACCTATAATCGATAAGTGTGAAGCTACCAATGGGCAAGTGTTAGGACCACCATGAGGAGAAATGCCACTTCAAAGGGTAGGTGTGTTGAAAAAGAAAAAAAATCATACTATACTGAGCACATAAAGGAAATTACAGAGTGCAAATGAGATATCTAGGTTGTTTTGACACATCGAATCCAATTTTTAAATGAAATCATTGAGTTGGCTTACCTAGGAGTCAAGCTGTGAATGAAACTTTACATACACACATATAGTGAGTCTGACATAGATGATTTATTCAAGGACTTAGATTTGAGTTGCTTTGAGTACTTGAAGGTTCTCTGATTTCATTGCTAGACATTATTTGAGGACTATAATATGTGTAAATATTGGGAGTATTTTCATTTTGTTATTTATGCATGATTGCATGTGTTTTGAATGACGTTTGTGGTTGTCGTCGCTATAAGCCCTCACGAGACTATAACTCGTCCACTAGGGCCGCCTAGGGGTTTAAAGGCTTTTTGCATACGCTAAATGCAATCGTGATCCCTACGAAAGTGGATTAGATAGTTTTTATTTATTTTTAATTTAGTATAGTTCTTATTTTATTTTTGCTCTTGAATTGTTAGGGACTGGCAATAAGCTGGTTGGGGTTGTGATAAGTGCATGAAAATGTACTTTGAACATCACTAATTCGGCTTGATTATCAAATATTTACCCTTAATTATAGTTTATTTTACGTTTGGATATTAGGAAGTAATGGAACATGAATCTTGGAGCAATTGCATATGTTTCGGGACCTTACGGACGCATCGAAAGTATGTGGGAAGAGCGGAAACGCGGAATATACAGCACAATAAAAAGAAGCAGGCGTTGCGGCCCATTTTCTGTTACCGCGGCGCCCCTCAGCAAACTTCCTCTATATATGAAGGCCGAGAGTTGGGCACCGTAATGCCTTTTTCTGGCATCGCGGTGCTCGGCAGATCCCTAAACACTTAATCATATCCTATTTTATGCGCATAAAGACTCCAGGACTTCCCAATATATACCTTAGTTCGTCCAAAACCCTAAATGAGAGAAGAAATACAAAACAAAGAGTTGAAATCACATATTTGATAGAGAAGAACTAGGAAGCTTTAAGCCAAACAAAATGTCTCTCCGATCTCTTCAGGCTGTGTCTCTTTCATCTATGGAGAACTAATCTTCTAGGCAAAGCTAAGGATGAACTCTTGTAATTAAGTTCTTATATTCATGTTTTTTATTCCTAAATACTCTTCAACGTTTGATATAATTGATTATTTATTATTCTTTATTATGTTTTGATTATGAACCGACTTGCATATAGGAATAGTCATACTTCTTCTATGTGTGATTAGGAATCTCAGTTGTGACTGGTTATGTTGTTTTATGAGTTAATATTCTGCTGCAGTATTGCCTGTGGGTATATTATCGACGTTAGATAGGTAATAATGATAACATAGTGTGTTGTTAACATAGAGAAAACAATTCATCGATTACCTTAGAATTTAATATATTTTGATTGAAATATCTTCTGATTGTTGGTTTGGGATGTGAAACCTTCAATTGAGTCATGAAAGGAATCAATTACTGAATATAGAGATTTGATACAAGAGGGATTTCTGACGCTTTGCTGCTTTTCTCTACTGATAACTCTTTAATTCAGTTACTACAAACGTTTTCATTAAGTGAATTAGTTTATTGTAACCATCTCTCTGAGGAATCGACACCCAAACTATACTACGATAACCACGAGTACGTTTTGGGCGTAATCAGATGCTTTGAAAGTATAAACACAATATGCTTGTTAATTAGGTCAAATATGTTAATGTTGGACATGGAAATATTAATAAGAGTTTGGAACTCTAGATTAAAGCTTAGAGCTATGGCTACCATTCTAGAATCACGTGACCACAATTAGGTGAACTAGAATTATTCATGAGATATTTTATAGTGGGATTCTAAATTGGTTTGTGTTTTGATTCAAACAAATGCATATATGTATTTAGAATACATGTATGTTAGTTGTATAACATGTGTTGTGGTTGGTTATGATGTTAAAATTTATTTTAAGGTGTATTGAAATGATAAGAGAAAATTGAAAGTGTTTAGGATTGATTTGAAGTTGAAATCGCTCACTACTTAGGGAAACGTCGCGACACTGACCTTCCAACGTCGTGACATTGAGCATCAGACCTAGGAGTGTCGCGACTCCTACTCTTTCGCATCATGACGCCGAGACATTCAGCTCTCGCACTTTGGAGCCTCTCGACTCCCAAGGCTCCGCGTCGTGACTCTGAGGGCTGATGAACACTAAAATTTCATTTTCTCCGTTCCAGAATTTTCGGACTCCGATTTGATCCTTTTTATTCCTACGGAATCATATCGAAATGTAGTTTTCATTAAAATATTTTAAAATACATCTGTCCCTGATATCATTGGGTCAGACCCACTTTCACTGAGCGGGGCATCGATCCGATCCTAGGGGTTCCATAATTTTCCCAACACCAATATGATAGCTTACCTCATAGAGGTAAAGAAATTGGTCGAAGGAATAAGAAATGTGATATTTAAGCAAGTCGGTCGAGAGAACAACCAACAGACAGATTTATTGGTCTGTCATGTGTCATCCATCAAGTCTAAGATTCATTTAGTCATTCCTTTGAAGATCTTAAACCTTAAGAGTATGGGAGGTTCAAATGTGATGAAGGCCTAGGCCGAAGTTAAAACAACTTGGAAGGACTCGATCAAAAGGTACCTAGAGTCCGGAGACTTACCAGGGTACAAGAAGGAGGCAATGAGGTTAAAATATTAGAGTGCATGTTTTTGCATGACAGATAGGGTAATTTATAGAATAGGCTTCACGATGCCATACCTCAGGTGTTTAGAGGCCAAAGAGGTTAAGTGTGTGCTGAGGGAAATTGATCAATGAATCTATGGATGTCATATTGGTGGGAAATATATTACCCACAAAGCACTGAGACAAGGTTTTTTCATGCCAACAATGTATCAAGATGGACTCAGAGTGGCCCGAGCATGTGATGGGTGTCAGAAAAATGCAAATATACCCTAATAACCACCCAATCAGTTAACTACTATGTCAAGTCCTTGGCCATTTTCCCAATGGGGTTTGGATATCATCGAACCTATGCCTGTGAGGAGAGGTCAAGCTAAGTATGCAATTGTGGCCATCAATTACTTCACCAAATAGGTGGACGTCAAGCCATTGTCCACTATTACTAAGAAGAAGGCCACAAACTTTGTAAAGAAGAATATAATTTTCCAGTTCGAGATTCCTCGAGCCATCATCACAAATAATGGGAAGCAATTAGATGGGTCAGGCTTCAAGAAGCTTTGTGTGGACCTCCAGATTACCTTGAGGTTCGCATCACCTGCTCACCTGATGTCTAATGGGCAGGATGAGGCAACAAATAAGACTATCAAAAATAACTTGAAGCCCAGCTCGAGTCATACTAGGGCTTGTGGGTTGAGGAGTCTAGTCGACACATCAGAAAACTTATAAAGACTCTAGAGGATAAACTCTTTCCCGTTGGCCTATGGGTTTGAGGTAGTGATCCCAGTAGAGAACTGGATGATGACTCATCGGGTCTAGCATTTTGGAGGAGAATAGAATGAAGACCTCTCCAGACACCACCTTGACTTGGTCGAGAAGAAAATAGAGAGCTCGACACTCAAAGTGGTAGCCTATTAGTAAAGGACGGCTTGTTTCTACAACAAGAGGGTCCGAGAGCGAACTTTTCATCCCGGGGAATTTAGTCGTAAGGAGGGTCACATTGAATATAAAGAAACCTGAGGAAGGTTCCCTGTGAGCAAAATGGGAAGGGCCTTACAAGATAGCAGAGGTCATCAGGTCAGGTTTCTATCATCTGAAACAACTGGCTGACACTTGATTAAAAAACCCAAGAACTCAGAGATGCTGAGAAGGTATTTTCAATAAAACCCCTCTCGCAAAATCAAATCGTTGTTTGAACATTGGATGGTCATTAATTTTCAGATTAATTAATTGGATTAGATTGATTGATAACATGCTTTGTGTGAATACATGGATGCGATGTATGAATAATGAATATCGGATGGATATTAGATGGGTGAGGGCAATTTGGAAATTGTTGAAATAAATTTAGAATTTATTAAATTGGACCTGCGTGTCCAGCCTATTACCTCTTGACTCTGTGTATTTCTCTTCTCACCTATTCCCCTCAATGTAAATGAGGTTCTTAGAAGTGTTATGTAATCGGGTGGGTAGAAGTAATACTTGTGCTAGCGGGAGGAGAGAGGAAATGGAGAGATTTGTTCTAGGAACAATGTGTTAAGTATCCATCCGCATATCATTATTATATTTACTTACGCGCCTTATTATGTGTTTAGAATGCATGCTTAAGGGTTTCTGATGATGAGACCTAACAAAGATAATAAATTGGTTGCCAATTTACACGAAAAACCCTCAACACATATTAAGTGTTTTTCCTTCCATTGAATAATTCTTACTCAAGATCCAAGATTGGCACTGGTTTGTTGGCCAAAGTCAAGACCTTTGTCCGTCGCGGATGTGTTTGAATCATGAAGGCTTTGTTCCATATCGGTGTCTTGTCCAAGTTGTGATTTGTTGGCCAAAGTCAAGATCACTTCTTGTCCATCGACATCGATTACGAAGCTTTCCAAGGTCAATGGGTTCCGCTTAACTGGGATCATTAAGTTTGTTGTGCCAAAGCCAAGGCTTAATTGATTCAGAGGAAAAAGGTTAGGGAATATATTAGATATATTGGCATATATAAGATATATGTTTCGGACTTGGATGTCTACCTACTGGATCTAGAAATTGGATGGGATCCAATTAATCTTAGAGATCTACCTAGTTAATCATCATACAATTTGTTGGCCAAAGTCAAGATTGTGTGTTATTTAACGGGATCCTAGCCCACTAGGAAACAAGGTTTCCCGAGTACTCCACAGAGGGTTAGAGGCTCGCCGAAAAATAGTGGGAGGCAAGTATTAAATTTGCAATATTCGTTTAGTTACTTGCAATACGCGCTCATTTCAAATTTTTCGTCAAATAAATTATTTATTAGTTGGACTAATATTTAATCATTGTTTTAAATTAAACAGTTGGACTGTATTCAAACTATTTCATTAATAGTTGATTTTATAATTGGATTATAGTAATCAATGTAATTGAATTTAACCAATTAAATTATAGTTGATTATATAATTAAATTATAGTAATCATTATATTATAGTACCTGAAATCGTTGATTGGATAGTTGGACTATAGCAATCAAGATAAATGAAGATTAGTGTTTTAAAATATAAACCTGGGTGAAAATATTTTGAACGACTTTAATTTTCAAATTGGGAATAAAATCTCAGGATAGTCCTGAAAACCGAGAAGTTACTTTATTTGATAGAGTAACGTCTCGAGCCTAAGCCCGGAGTTGAGCAAATAGTAGAACATGATATTTGGAATATTCATGTGATGATAACTTTAGTGCTTAATCCATTATGCTTGCCAAATAGACTCCTTAATTTCTTAATCAGAACTAAGGATTAGATCCTTATAGTATGATAATGAAATTGAAGGATCTTCATAGATCTATCCTTAGATCTTAGAAGAAAAATTGCAATAGTAAACTCTTGGAGAGTTAATGGCTATACTCAAGGAGACAAAGCCAAAGTTTGCAAATAGGGCAAGAGCGCAAGGCGCATCTTACTTCGACATCCCAGAAGGCCAAGGCTTGGCCAAAGGCTTATGGGGTGTGGACAAGGGGCAAAGGCAAAATCATTACAGTCTTCTGGGAAGATAAATGACATATCCCAAGATGTCTCCCAAAATTGTGGCAAACGGGGTCACTGGAAGCGTGACTGCCGTATGGATAAGGCAGACATGAAGGAATTGAAGACGGAGCAAAGCTCCGCTTCAAATATGTTTGTTATAAACATGTTCACTACTAGTATTAAAATTAGATTTTAGATACTGGATGTGGTACATAAATATGTACTGATGTGCAGAATCTGCTGACTAGCAGGATACTGACTTCAGTTGAGATTTATCTGCGAATCGGAAACAGGATGAGAGTCGTTATTTTAACTGTATAGAAACCTAAGTTTAGGAACTACCCTTCGGGTATGTACTTAAATTAGGAAACTATTACAATGTAACTAGTTTGCTTAGAAACATTATCTCTATATCAGGGTTTAACCCGTGCGGTATACCTTTATATTCTAGAACACTAAAGTGTTTTATTATATAAAGATGATATTGAGATAAACACATTAGATGTGAATAACAGTATTTATATTTTGAATATAAATAAATCTCATACATATAATAGGACAAACAAATAGCTCAAACTGATTTAATCAGATGAGACTTATTTATGGCATTGTTGTCTGGGACACAATAACAAGACTCGTATATCCACACTTTCGAAGAGTGGATACTAGGACAGATTTGATTCTATTCAAATAATGTCTACGAATCTAGTTTATTAGGAAAAATGCCTAAAACACCTTTTACTTGGTAAAAGAGTAACTGCCACCGATCTGTTAGCCCTCGTTCATAGTGACATAAGTGGGTCCATGTCTAGTTAGGCTAGAGGTGGATATGAATATTTCGTGACCTTTATGGATGTGGCATCGTGTTATGGTTATGTGTTTCTTTTGAAACACGAATCAGAAACTTTTGATTAATTAATTCAAAGAGTTTCGACACGAAGTAGAAAACAGATCGGTAAAAGTATTAAAACCATCACAGTTAGACCATGATGGAAAATACTAAGCAATAAGTTCTTAAATACTTGAAAGAGTATAGTATTCTTTCAATGAGGACTCATCCCGGAACACATCAATTTGACGGTGTGTCTGAACAGAGAAACCAAATTTTGTTGGACATGATAAGGTTAATCATGAGTCGCTCTGAGCTACCATTTCCTTCAAAGGATACGCATTAAACAGTGCAAAACTGATTTTGAATAAGGTTCCATAGAAATCTGTTTGACAGACTTCATATTAGATATGAACAGGAAATAAATCGGGTTTCTCATTCCTGTAGATTTGGGAATGCTGGGCATACGTTTGGATGATACCAAACTATAACCCAAATCGGATAAGTGCCTAAGTTGTAGGTTATCCTAGGGTAACCAAAGTATAGTACTTATACAACTCACATGAGAACAATTTAATTGTTGCTCACCATGCGGTTTTCCTAAGAGGAATACCTATATGTAGTGGTAAGTGGGAAGAAAGTAGAAACTAAACTCGAAAATCAGGAGTAATACTATTCTAGGCATCGATTCCTTACTGGAACACAAATAGTTCATCAAGGATGAAACTATACCAATAATTTCGAATACACAAGAACCGCGATAGTCGGAGAGTCAAGAAAACAACCTGAGAGGTAGGTTTCTGATCTCACCTCATAAAGATGTCAATCTTATTGAGGAATAAGAACTGACTACGTATGAGGAAGTGATACAAGGTATCGACTCCATATTATGGCAAAGTGCCATGAAGTCCGAAATGGATTCCATGTATATCAACTAAGTTTAGACACTAGTTGTTGTACCAGAAGGCATTGTGCCTATTGGTACTATATAAGTCTTCAAGGAAGACATACATGGAAGGCAACATACCAACGTACTAAGCTAGGCTTGTAGCGAAAAGGTATCGTTATCAACATTGTGTCGATTACGACGAAACCTTTTACTTGTTGCCATGGTTAAATCCATTTGGATTATGCTTGCTGATGCTGCATGTTTCATTTATGAAATATGACAGCTGAACGTCAAAATCGCTTTCCTTAAATGGAAACCTTTTGGAGGATGTTTACAACATCCTGACGGTTTTGTTGTACCAAAACGAGCAAAAAAGGTTTACAAGTTAACTCGATCCATGGATGGATTGAAGCAAGCATAGCTTTCTTGGAATTTTCATTTTGATGTAATCATAATGGTGTGTGCTTTAATTCAAAACGAAGATGATTCTTGTGTATATAAGGAGGTTAGTGGGAGCGCACTGACAATGAATGTCCTAAGTAATGATGACATGTCATTTCTTGGAAATGATATTCCCATAATACAATCGGTGAAAGCTTGTCTTTCATAGTATTCTCCGTAGAATTCTTGGGAGAAACAACCTTTATTCTAGGAATAAAGATCTACTGGGATAGATTGAAAGGTTGTTAGTACTCTCCGAGAACTCGTACAATGAAATAAATGTACGCGACCTGGTGTCTCATATGCTTTGAGCATATGGAGTCACAATCAGGCCAATCCATGTGATAGTCACTGGATTGATGTTGAGATCATCCTTAAGTTTCTTAGACGAACTAAGGATGCTTTCTTAAACTATGGAGAAGGAGAACTTGAAGTGACTGGGTTCACTGCTGTAAGTTTCCTAACCGATGAAAATGACTATAAGTCGTAATAAACGGTACTATACAGTTTGAATAACAGAACAGTGAGCTAGAAATCTTCCAGGCAAGATATTGTTGCCGAATAAACAATAAAAGTGGATTATTACTGCAGCTGAGGCAACAATAGAAGCCTTTTGGATCGATAATAATCCTAATCAGATTAGGAGTAGTTCTGTTAGCAGCTGAGCTAGGCTACAGCACGGGCTAAAGAATTAATGGTCTCATCAACGATCCAGATATATACTTCAAATATTCATCTGATTCGTTCGGATCATACATCGTGGCGATGTGATGATCGAATAAATCGCATCAGATGATAACCTTGCAAATCCGCTGACGAAAGCCTTTCCTCAGCAGAAGTTTGAGTGAACCATACATAGTTCGGGTGTAGGACACTTGAGTGATTGGCTATAGGCCAAGTGGGAGATTGTTGGACAATTATAACCCATAACATCACTATTTGTATAGATCATGGTGTTGTTGTACAAATTAACTATGTGACAAAGGAAATTGCCCTTTTTTCATTTGTAATTAGATTACCAAGATGTATAAATGATAAAAGGTCCATATGATTAGTTTCAGATTGAGATGGTATGAGACAGTATTAATCCACGAAGGTTTAATCATTAAGTATCCCAAGTCAGAGTATTATCGTGATTGGACATCGATAAATACATAAAAGACTAGTATTACACTTGTGCGCGTTGTTAGGGCATAACGACATAGTTCTCATATATTTGTGTTTTACCGATGGTACGGGAAACAGCTTCACTCTGGATAGACCCCCCTGGAATTCCATTGGTAGTATGACTATGTGTCTATGGAAGTCCGAAATCAGGGTAGGTGTATTTGGTCTTAACTTGAGACTTGCACCGCTAATACTTACGACAATCAATATGCTTTGGTTTTGGTCATCTAAGGCTTTAACAGGTTCTGTGTACGCCTCATGCAAGTGTAATAGGAGTTTGTATTTACCGATGGCACGGAAACAGCTTAGCTCTGGATAGACCCCTCGGAATTCCATTGGTAGTATGACTATATGTCTATGGAAGTCCGAATCAGAGTAGGTGTATTTGGTCTTAAATTGAGACTTCCACCGCTAATACTTGCGACAATCAATATACTTTGGTTTTGGTCGTCCAGGGCTTTAACAGGTTCTATGTATGCCTCTTCTGGGTATATTGATAATCGTAGTGTATTGGTTTTGATGTCGAGATGGAAGTATCACTCCAGTCATAGTGGAGATGATGATCACGTAGGATACGGAACTGGTGCTCTTTTATGCTGCAGCTATCGGGATAATATGACTAGGTCATGATTATCCGATTATAGAGACTAGTTACCAGAGATCTGATATGTGCTTCGTACGGGGCAGACACAATTCCAGCCCCAGGCCTTGCACGTGACATCCGATGCTGGATCGTAATACGCAATACTATGTATACTACGCCTGATATAGATCACATATTCCTTTACGAATATTTCTGGAGAATTGGGTATGCACGGTGCTTTGCTAGAAGCTAACCATGTCTTGTAAATCGGTAAAAACGTAGTACTAGGTACGTACGTGTTCGGATAGTCCGACGACCAGATTTACTGCCAACTTATCTGGGGATCTCATGGGTCATTTCCCGAAGATTCACCAATGAAGTATGACTCACACTTTATTAATCTGGGATTAATTATAAGAGAGAGAAAATTAATCTGGGATTAATTACGGAGATATTTTATCTGGGATAAAATATTATTTAAAGAGAGAGAACGATTAATTTGGAATTAATCGATAAAATTAATATATTTGATATATTAAACGAATTTGGATTTCGACACGGAATTAAAATTTGATTTTAATTCGGGTGAACGACTTAATTTAGAATTAATTTGTTAGCGACGTGAATAGTAATTTTGCTAGGCATAATTATTAATTAAATTTGATTTAATTACGTCGCAACGGAAAATTCATTAATTCGAAATTAGCGAACCCGAGCCCGGGAGTGTTTGCGGGCCCACTCGCATTTCGAATTTAAGTGCGGCCCATATATCACATCTTGCGTCAAATCACTAGTCAACTTTAGTCACTTTGATTGATGGAAGTTGATGGGATTTGATGGTTGAGTGCAAAACACTCTAGTGTGATGTCTTGAAAGACATTTGCCATTATTTTATTATTTTGGTATTTTGACTTTCAATTTTAGTGTATTAGATACACAACTCTCACAACCAACACAACTAAATCTCTTTCTTCTCTCTTGTTTCAGCCTTGGGCCATTTTTCCTCTTCTCATTTTCTGCAATTGCCGAGAGTTTGGAGAAGTGATAAGAAATTTTGTGGCAAAATTTCAAGGTGCTAGCACACATTCGGGGTCTTGCGAATGTGATATGGAGACCCACCCGTGGGCATGGAATGCACACCCAAGCTTGGAGCTTGGCCTAGCAAATGGAGCCCAAAATGGAGGAGCAAAACCGAGAGCACCATGGAAGGAAAGCTTGAAGATTTTTTTTGTTCCTCGCATCGCAAAAGTCGTTCAATGCAAGTATGATTTCGCCATGCTTCTTTGTTGTATTCATACATATTCCTCTCAAGTTGTTTTCTGACTCTCTCTGATCTACGCAGTTCTTGTGTATTAGAAGATTGTGGTACATTCTCATCCTTGATGAACTGTGCGTGTTCCGTGAGGAAATCTGTGCTAGGAACAGTATCACGATGATTTTTATCGAGTTCTACTTTCTTCCCACTTACCACTGCATTTAGTAATTCCTTTTCTAGGAAAACCGTATGGAGAGCAAAAAATACCTTGTTCTCTTATGGGTTATAGAAGTAATATCATTTGGTTTCCCTAGGATAACCTACAAATAGGCACTTATCCGATTTGGGTTCTTGTTTGGTACCATCCAAACGTTTAACGTATGCCAAGCATCCCAAAATCTTCAGGAATGAGAAAACTGGTTTCTTTCCTGTCCATATTTCATATGGAGTCTGTCCGATAGACTTTGACGGAACCTTATTCAAAATAAGTATTGCATTGTTCAATGCGTATCCCCGGAAGGAAATTGATAGCTCAGTGCGACTCATCATTGACCTTACCATGTCCAACAAAGTTCGGTTTCTCCGTTCGGACACACCATTTAGTTGAGGTGTTCTAAGAGGAGTCCACTGTGAAAGAATATCATATTCTTTCAAGTAATCAAGAAACTCATTGCTTAAGTATTCTCCACCATGGTCCGACCGTAATGTTTTAATACTTTTGCCAGTCTGTTTTTCTACTTCGTGTCGAAACTCTTTGAATTTTTCAAAAGTTTCCGGATTATGTCTCATAAGATACACATAACCATAATGTGATGCATCATCCGTAAAGGTTACGAAGTATTCATATCCACCTCTAGCCTTGCTGGACATGGGCCCACATACGTCACTATGAATGAGGGCTAACAGCTCAGTGGCACGTACACCTTTAAAGCTAAAAGGCATTTTAGGCATCTTGCCTAATAAACAAGATTCACATACATTATATGAATTAGGATCAAACCCGTCCAAGTATCCACTCTTCGAAAGTGTGGATAAGCGAGTCTTGTTAATTTGTCCCAGACGACAATGCCACAGATAAGTTTCATATGTTTTACTCAATTTGAGCCTTTTGTTTGTCATGTTATATGTTTGAGAGTCATTTATATTCAAAATATAAATACCATTATTAGCATCAGCAGTACATATCTCAAAATCATCTTTATAAACAAAACACCCAGTGTTTCGGAATACAAAAGTATACCGACATTGGGTCAAACAAGATACAGAGATAATGTTTCTAGTGAAACTAGGTACATAATAACAGTCTGATATTGAAAGTACATGCCCCGAAGGCAATTCCAAAACATAAGTCCCTACAGCCAAAACAACAACTCTGGTCTCGTTTCCAACTCGTAGGTCAATCTCGCCTAAAGCCAGTTTCCTGCTAATATGCAGATCCTGCACATCAGTACATACATGAGTACCACATCCAGAATCAAAAATCAAATTTTTAAAACTAGAAGTAGACATGTTTATTTCAATAACAAACATACCTGAAGCCGGAGTCTTGCCCGCCTTCACTTCCTTCATGTGCGCTTTGTACTCACGGCAGTCACACTTCCAGTGACCGTGTTTGTCGCACTGTAGGCAGACATCTTGGGATTTATCTTTTTCCTTCCCAGAAGACTTTGATGATTTAGCATTGCCCTTTCTTTTCTTCTTCTTCACACCTCCAGAAGCCTTCGGCCAAGCCTTGGCCTCTGAGATGTCGAAGTGAAATGCGCCTCGCACTTCTTGCCCTTCAAAAGCTCTGGCTCTGCCTCTTTCAGCATCGTCATTAACTCTCCAAGAGTCTTCTATTGGTTCATCATATTGTAGTTCATGATGAACCCGCCCCAGCAATCGGGCAGAGACTGTAAGATCAAATCTATGGAAGTCTCTGTTGGATAATTATTACCCATAGCATCACTTTTTGTACAGATCATGGTGTTGTTGTACAAATTAACTATGTGACAAAGGAAATTGGTCTTTTATCATTTGTAATTAGATTACCAAGATGTATAAATAATGAAAGGTCCATATGATTAGTTCCGGATCGAGATGATATGAGACAGTATCAATCCAAGAAGGTTTAATCATTAAATACCCCTAGTCGGAGTATTATCGAGATTGAACATCGATAATGCGTAAAAGACTAGTATTACACTTGTGCGCGTTGTGGGAGCACAACGGCATAGTTCTCATATATTTGGGTATTGGATACTCATGCAAGAGTAATAGGAGGTTGTGTTTACCGATGGTACGGGAACAGCTTCGCTCTGGAATGACCCCTCAAAATTCTATTGGTAGTATGACTATGTGTCTATGGAAGTCTGAATCAGGGTAGATGTATTTGGTCTTAACCTGAGACTTCCACCGTTAATACTTGCGACAATCAATAAACTTTGGTTTTGGTCATCCAGGGCTTTAACAGGTTCTGTGAACACCTCTTTTGGGTATATTAAGAATCGTAGTGTATTGGGTGTGATGTCAAGATGGAAGTATCACTCCGGTCATAGTGGAGATGATGATCACGTAGGATACGGAACTGGTGCTCTTATTTACTGCAGTCATCGGGATAATATGACTAGGTCATGATTATACGATTATAGAGACTAGTTACCAGAGATCTGATATGTGCTTCTTACGGGGCAGACACAATTCCAGCACCAGGCCTTGCACGTGACATCCGATGCTGGATCGCAATATGCAATACTACGTATACTACGCCTGATATAGATCACATATTCCTGTAATAATATTTCTGGAGAATTGGGTAGGCACGATGCTTTGCTAGAAGCCAACCATGTCTTTTAAATCGGTAAAAACGTAGTACTAGGTACGTACGTGCTCGGATAGTCCGACGACCGGATTTACTGCCAACATATCCGGGGATCTCATGGGTCGCTTCTCGAAGATTCACCGATGACGTATGACTCGCACTTTATTAATCTGGGATTAATTATAAGAGAGAGAAAATAATCTAGGATTAATTACAGAGATATTTTATCTGGGATAAAATATTATTTAAAGAGAGAGAACGATTAATTTGGAATTAATCGATAAAATTAATATATTCGATATATTATACGAAATTGGATTTCGACGCGGAATTAAAATTAGATTTTAATTCGGGCGAACGAGTTAATTTAGAATTAATTTGCTATCGACATGAATAGTAATTTTGCTAGGCATAATTATTTAATTAAATTTGATTTAATTACGTCGTAAAGGAAAATTTGTTAATTCGGAATTAGCGAACTCGAGCCCGGGAGTGTTTGCGGGTGCACTCGCATTTCGAATTCAAGTGCGGCCCACAGGTCACATCACGCGTCACATCACTCGTCATTCATTTGATGTGATGTCTTGTCACTTTGAGTGATTGACAACATGTCACCATTGATTGATGGTAATGGTTGGAAGGCATTAATTGTTTTTGGCTCCAATTTTGTTGACTTTTTGAAAGCCATTTATAAATTTTGGTATATGTTTTTAATTGATTTTAGAAATCATTTTTAAGTGTATTAGATACACAATTCACAAAACACAACCTCTCACTCTCGCTCTCCCTCTCACGGCCTAGAGCCATTTCTTTCTCCTTTGGCTTGCCAAAACCGAGAGTTGAAGATGATGAATAGGAAAATTTGTGGCAAATTTTTCTTATGCTAGCACATGAAGGGTCATCCAATGTGATAGGGAAACCCACCGATGGGCATGGAATCACCATTTGCAAAGCTTGGAGCTTGGAGCATCAATGGAGGACATGACCGAAAATGGAGGAGGACAAAAACAGTCCATTTCCGAGAGCTCAAGGAAGGGAGAAAAGTTTTGTCGTTCCTCGCATCGCAAATCCGATCAATCTAAGTATGATTCCGCCATACTTCTTGTTGTATTCGCACATGATTTCTTACTTGAATTGATCCCGGGACTATAGTAGATACCTAACAATGGTATCTTGAGCCATTTTGAGCATGAAATTGAATTTAGGGTAAATTTGGGCAAAATTGATTTGAGCATGTTTGAGTGAAATTGATTGTTTAAATATGCTTGAATCATGATAACATGGTGTTATGCATGATCAATTTGATGAAAATTGAATTGGATAAATTTTATCCATTATGCTTGGCTTGGCCGAAAATATACAATGCCCTAAAGTCATGGTATTTTTTGATTTTGATCATTGGATGAGTTGAAATCATTTGGGAAATGTTGATTGTGGATTTAATTGGATTGAAACCGAATCGGACAATAAAACCCCTAAAATGCCGTGACTAGATAGCATGGAAAATGATTGATTTTTTATTCAAATGTGTTGGACATGTTTTGATGATAATGAGCATCATTAATTGAGTGAATTAGTATTTTGGAGATGTTAATTTAGTTAATTAATTCTGGCATACACTTTAGGTTAATTAAATTATGAAATTTGGAATTTTGGTAATTTAATTAATTGGGCCAAATTTGGAATTAGGCTTGTAAATTTGTAATTGCGCTTAATGGGGTTGGTTGAGCCAAGTTTGGTTTAGGCTAATTGGTTGGATCCAATTGGGCCCAAAACCATATCCATAAAGTCCAAATATGACTTAATGGACCTTTAATTTTAATTGGGCCTAATGGGCCTAAATTGGTTTCTTGGCAAATAAGGGTGATTCCTTAAATGGGCTTTGGTATTTGGGTTTGACCCATATTGACCAAAAGTCCATGCCTTAAGAAATTAATTAAAAGCCCATTGGACTTTAATTAAATTGACATTGGATGTTAATTGGGCTTTGAGACCCGTAACGATTAGATTTGGAATCTAAGTCGAAAAGGCACATTAAAAAGTGTAATTATTTAATTTAGAATTAAATATAGAATTAGTATTAAATACAAATTAAATTGGATTTAATATTGTAGTTTAATATAATTCAAGAATTCGTACTTTGAGTATTTATTCGCAAAACGAGTTTGACTCGCGCAAAATCAAATCGTTGTTTGAACATTGGATGGTCATTAATTTTCAGATTAATTAATTGGATTAGATTGATTGATAACATGCTTGTGTGAATACATAGATGTGATGTATGAATAATGCATATTGGATGGATATTAGATGGGTGAGGGCAATTTTGGAAATTGTTGTAATAAATTTAGAATTTATTAATTGGACCTGCGTGTCCAGCCTATTACCTCTTAAGTGGGATAACTAAGTTTGTTGTGCCAAAGCCAATGCTTAGTTGATTCAGATGAAAAAGGTTAGGGAATATATTGGATATATTGGCATATATAAGATATATGTTTCGGACTTGGATGTCCACCTTCTGGATCTAGGAATTTGATGGGATCCAATTGATCTGAGAGATCTACCAAGTTAATTATCATACAATTTGTTGGCCAAAGTCAATATTGTGTGTTATTTAACGAGATCCTAGCCCACTAAGAAACAAGGTTTCCAGAGTACTCAACAGAGGGTTAGAGGCTCGCCGAAAAATAGTGGGAGGCAAATATTAAATTTGCAATATTCGTTTAGTTTCTTGCCATACGCGCTCATTTCAATTTTTCATCAATACTTAATTATTTATTAGTTGGACTAATATTTAATGTTGTTTTAAATTGAACAGTTGGACTGTATTCAAACCATTTCAATTAATAGTTGATTTTATAATTGGATTACAGTAATCAATATAATTGAATTTAACCAATCAAATTATAATTGATTATATAGTTAGACTATAGTAATCATTATATTTAATAGTACCTGAAATCGTTGATTTGATAGTTGGACTATTAGAATCAAGATAATTGAAAGATTAATGTTTAAAACATAATCCTGGGAGAAAATATTTTTTAAACGGCTTTAATTTTCAAATTTGGAATAAAATCTCAGAATAGTCTTGGGTGACCGAGAAGTTACTTTATTTGATAGAGTGACGTCTCGAGCCTAATCCCGGAGTTGAGCAAATAGTAGAACATGATATTTGGAATATTCATGTGATGATAACTTTAGTGCTTAATCAGTTATGCTTGCCGCAAAGACTCCTTAATTACTTAATCAGAACTAAGGATTATATCCTTATAGTATGGTAATGAAATTGAAGGATCTTCATAGATCTATCCTTAGATCTTAGAAGAACAAATTTCAATATAAAACTCTTGGAGAGTTAATGGCTATTCTCAAAGAGACAAAACCAAAGTTTGCAATAAGGGCAAGAAGCGCAAGGCGCATCTTACTTCGACATCCCAAAAGCCAAGGCTTGGCCAAAGGCTTCTGGGGTGTGGAAAAGGGGCAAAGGAAAAGTCATTATAATCTTCTAGGAAGACAAAGGACATATCCCACGATGTCTGCCTAAACTGTGGCAAACAGGGTCACTGGAAGCGTGACTGCAGTATAGACAAGGCAGACATGAAGGAAGTTAAGAAGGGGCAAGGCTTCGACTTCAAATATGTTTGTCATAAACATGTTCGCTACTAGTATTAAAATTGGATTTTAGATCCTGAGTATGGTACATAAATATGTACTGGTGCGCAGTATCTGCTGATTACAGGACACTCACTTCTGTTGAGATTTATCTACAATATGAAAATGGGACGAGAGTCGCTGTTTTAACATAAGAGTCCTAAGTTTAGGAACTACCCTTAGGGTGTGTACTTAAATTAGGAAACTGTTAAAATGTACCTAGTTCGACTAGAAACATTATATCTATATCAGAGTATAATCCGTTGGGGATATACCTTTATATTCTAGAACACTCAAGTGTTTTATTATATAAAGTTATATTGAGATAAACACATTGGATGTGAATAATAGTATTTATATTTTTAATATAAATAAATCTAGACAAACTAATAGCTCAAACTGAATTAATCAGTTTAGACTTATTTGTGGCATTGTTGTCTGAGACATATCAAACAAGACTCGTATATCTTCACTTTCGAAGAGTGGATACTAGGACAGATTTGATTCTATTCAAATAATGTCTACGAATCTAGTTTATTAGGCAAAGTGCCTATAACACCTTTTACTTGGTAAAAGTGCAAGTGCCACCGATCTGTTAGCCCTCGTTCATAGTGACGTAAGTGGGCCCATGTCTAGCTAGGCTAGAGGTGGAAATGAATGTTTTGTGACCTTTACGAATGTGGCATCACGTTATGGTTATATGTTTCTTTTGAAACACGAATCGAAAATTTTCAAAGAGTTTCGACATGAAGTAGACAAACAGATCGGCTAAAGTATTAAAACCGTCACGGTTAGACCATGATGAAAATACTTAAGCAATAAGTTTCTCAAATACTTGAAAGAGTATAGTATTCTTTCAATGAGGACTCCTCCCGGAACACGTCAATTTGACGGTGTGTCCGGACATAGAAAAAGAAATTTGTTGGACATGATAAGGTTTATCATGAGTCGCTCTGAGATACCATTTCCTTCAAGGGATAAGCTTTAAACAGTGCAAAACTTATTTTGAATAAGGTTCCATAAAAATCTGTTAGACGGACTTTATATTAGATATGAACAGGAAAGAAACCGGGTTTTCTCATTCCTGAAGATTTGGGAATGTTAGGCATGTGTTTGGATGATACCAAACTAGAACCCAAATCGGATAAGTGCCTAAGTTGTAGGTTATCCTAGGGAAACCAAAGTATAGTACTTATACAACTCACATGAAAACAATTTAATTGTTGCTCGTCATGCGGTTTTCCTAAGAAGAATACCTATATGCAGTGGTAAGTGGGAGGAAAGTAAAACTCGATGAAAATCGGAGTAATACTATTCCAGGCACCGATTCCTTAATGGAACACAAATAGTTCATCAATGATGAAACTATTCCAATAATCTTCGAATACACAAGAACCGCGTAAGTCGGAGAGAGTCAGAAAACAACCTGGGAGATATGGGTTTCTGATCTTACCTCATAAAGATGTCAATCTTATTGAGGAATTCGAATTGACTACGTATGAGGAAGTGATACAAGGTATCGACTTCCTGTTATGGCAAAGTTCCATGAAGTCCGAAATGGATTCCATGTGTACCAACCAAGTTTGGACACTAGTTGATGTACCGGAAGGCATTGTGCCTATTGGTACTATATGAGTCTTCAAGGAAGACATACATGGAAGGCAACATACCAACGTACTAAGCTGGGCTTGTAGTGAAAAGGTATCGTTATCAACATTGTGTCGATTACGACAAAACCTTTTACCAGTTGCCATGGTTAAATCCATTTGGATAATGCTTGCTGATGCTACATGTTTCATTCATGAAATATGGCAGCTGGAATGCCAAAACCGTTTTCCTTAATGCCAAAACCATTTATGGATTGAAGCAAGCATTGTGTTCTTGGAACGATATCGTTTTGATGTAATCATAATGGTGTATGATTTAATTCAAAATGAATATGATTCTTGTGTATATAAGGAGGTTAGTGGGAGCGCACTGACAATGATTGTCTTAAATAAATGATGATACATCATTTCTTGGAAATGATATTCCCATAAAACAATCGGTGAAAGCTTGGCTTTCATGAAAATTATCCGTAGAATTCTTGGGAGAGACAACCTTTATTATAGGAATAAAGATCTATTGGGATAGATCTCAAACTTGTTGGCACTCTCCGAGAACTCGTACATTGAAAAATGTATGCGACCTGGTGTCTCATATACTTTGAGCATATGAAGTCACAATCAGGCCAATCCAAGTGATAGCCACTAGATTGATGGTAAGAACATTCTTTAGTATCTTAGATGATCTAAGGATGATGTCTTATACTATGGAGAATGAGAACTTGTAGTGACTGGGTTCACTACTGCAAGTTTCCAAACCGATAAAAATGACTATAAGTCGTAATAAAGGTACTATAAAGTTTGAATAACGGAACAGTGAGCTAGAAATCTTCCAAGCAAGATATTGTTTCCGAATAAACAACAAAAGTGGATTATTGATGCGGCTGGGGCAGCAATAGAAGCCTTTTTGATCAATAATAATCCTAATCAGATTAGGAGTAGTTCTGTTAGCGGCTGAGCTAGGCTTCAGTATAGGCTAAAGAATTAATGGTCATCAAAGATCCAGATATATACTTCAATTATTCATCTGATTCGTTCGGATCATACATCGTGGCGATGTGATGATCGAATAAATCGCATCAGATGATAACTTTGCAAATCCGCTGACGAAAGCATTTTCTCAACAGAAATTTGAGCGAACCGTACATAGTTTGGGTGTAGGACACTTGAGTGATTGGCTATAGGCCAAGTGGGAGATTGTTGGACAATTATGACCCATAGCATCACTATTTGTACAGATCATGGTGTTGTTGTACAAATTAACTATGTGACAAAGGAAATTGCCCTTTTATCATTTGTAATTAGATTACCAAGATGTATAAATGATGAAAGGTCCGTATGATTAGTTCCGGATTGAGATGATATGAGACAGTATCAATCCACGAAGGTTTAATCATTAAATATCCCTAGTCGGAGTATTATCGAGATTGGACATCGATAATGCGTAAAAGACTAGTATTACACTTGTGCGCGTTGTGGGAGCATAACGGCATAGTTCTCATATATTTGGGTATTGGATACTCATGCAAGTGTAATAGGAGGTTGTGTTTACCGATGGTACGGGAACAGCTTCGCTCTGGATAGACCCATCAGAATTTCATTGGTAGTATGACTATCTGTCTATGGAAGTCCGAATCAGGGTAGGTGTATTTGGTCTTAACCTGAGACTTGCACCGCTAATACTTGCGACAATCAATATACTTTGGTTTTAGTCGTCCAGGGCTTTAACAGGTTCTGTGTACGCCTCTTCTTGGTATATTGAGAATCGTAATGTATTGGGTGTGATGTCAAGACGGAAGTATCACTCTGGTCATAGTGGAGATGATGATCACGAAGGATACGAAACTGGTGCTCTTATGTACTGCAGTCATCAGGATAATATGACTAGGTCATGATTATCTGATTATAGAGACTAGTTACCAGAGATCTGATGTGCTTCGTACGGGGCAGACACAATTCCAACCTCAGGCCCTGCACGTGACATCCGATGCTGGATCACAATACGCAATACTACGTATACTACGCCTGATATAGATCACATATTCCTGTAAGAATATTTCTGGAGAATTGGGTAGGCACGGTGCTTTGCTAGAAGCCAACCATGTCTTGTAAATCGGTAAAAACGTAGTACTAGGTACGTACGTGTTTGGATAGTCTGAAGATCGGATTTACTACCAACATATCTGGGGATCTCATGGGTCGCTTCCCGAAGATTCACCTATGACGTATGACTCGCACTTTATTAATCTGGGATTAATTATAAGAGAGAGAAAATAATCTCGGAATAGTTACAGAGATATTTTATCTGGGATAAAATATTATTTAAAGAGAGAGAACAATTAATTTGGATTTAATTGATAAAATTATATATTCGATATATTATACAAAATTGGATTTCGACGCGGAATTAAAATTAGATTTTAATTCGGGCGAACGAGTTAATTTAGAATTAATTCGCTAGCGACATGAATAGTAAGTTTGCTAGGCATAATTATTTAATTAAATTTGATTTAATTATGTCGCAACGGAAAATTCGTTAATTCGGAATTAGCGAACCCGAGCCCGAGTGTTTTGCGGGTGCACTCGCATTTCGAATTCAAGTGCGGCCCACAGGTCACATGACACGTCACATCACTCGTCATTCATTTGATGTGATGTCTAGTCACTTTGAGTGATTGACAACATGTCACTATTGATTGATGGTAGTGGTTGGAAGGCATTAATTATTTTTGGCTCCAAATTTTGTTGACTTTTTGAAAGCCATTTATAAATTTTGGTATATGTTTTTAATTGATTTTAGAAATCATTTTTAAGTGTATTAGATACAAAATTCACAAAACACAACCTCTCACTCTCTCTCTCCCTCTCACGGCCTAGGGCCATTTCTTTCTCCTTTGGCTTGCCAAAACCGAGAGTTGAAGAAGATGAATAGGAAAATTTGTGGCAAATTTTTCTTATGCTAGCACATGAAGGGTCATCCAAGGTGATAGGGAAACCCAGCCATGGGCATGGAATCACCATTTCCAAAGCTTGGAGCTTGGAGCATCAATGGAGGGCATGACCAAAAATGGAGGAGGACAAAAAAAGTCCATTACCGAGAGCTCAAGGAAGGGAGAAAATTTTTGTCGTTCCTCGCATCGCAAAGTCGATCAATGTAAGTATGATTCCGCCATACTTCTTGTTGTATTCGCACATGATTTCTTGCTTGAATTGATCCTGGGACTATAGTACAAACCCAACAGTCTCAACCTCGATAGTTATGCCCAGCTGACCTAGATGTTCGATTTCAGCAATCATCTACGACACATAGTGCTCGACAGATATACCCTCTTACATGCAAGAGTGAAAGAGTTTCTTCTGCAATTCATACTTCTGAGATCTAAGGTCAGATCTATGAAGGTCCTTCAATTTCAACATCATGTTATAGGGATCAAATCCTTTGTTTTGACGATGAAATTGAGAGGTCATTGCGGCAAGTATGACGGACTGAGTAGTTGAGTTGTCATCATTGTGAGTCTTCCAAAGCTCATGATCAACAACCCACTCATGTCCAGGTTCAGGCCCGAGAGGTCTGTCTATGACATAGAGCAACATCTCGGCTCCCAGGACAATCCTGAGATTCATCTCCCAGTCTAGAAAATTGGCGCCGTTAAAGACATTATCGCCAATGACGATGTCTCTAACGCTAATCTTTCCAGTCATCTTGATTGCAATGGTCTAACTATTCAATCAACGATATCAGGTATAATAAAATGTAATGATTACTATAGTCCAACTATATAATCAACTACAAATGAAGTTATGGTACAGTCCAACTGTTCAAAGAAAACAATAAAATATTAGTCCAACTAATATAAATATGTAACGACGAAAAATAAAGCGCGTATTTAGCAAGTATTAAACGAAATTGCAAATTTAATACTGGCCTCCTACTATTTTTCGGCGAGCCTCTAACCCTCTGTTGAGTACTCGGGAAACCCAGTTTCCTAGTGGGCTAGGATCCTGTTAAATAACACACAACCTTAACTTTGGCCAACAAGTTGTATGAAACTTAACTAGGTAGATCTCTAAGATCAATTGGATCCTATCCAATTCCTAGATCCGGTAGGTGGACTTCCAAATCTAAATATATATCCAATATATATATCCTAACCTTTTTTCCTCTAAATCAACTAAGCCTTGGCTTTGGCTCAACAAGCTTAATGATTCCAGTTAAGCGTGACCCATTGACAGTGGGAAAGCTTCGTAATCCACGTCGATGTACAGAAGTGACCTTGACTTTGGCCAACAAGTCACAACTACCCAAGACATGGGATATATAACAAAGCCTTCGTGGTTCAAACACATCCGTGATGGACAATGATCTTGACTTTGGCCAGCATATCAAAGCCAATCTTAGATCTTGAAAAAGAGCCACTCAATGGAAGGAATACGCTTAATATTGAAGTGAAGGTTTTTCACGTAAGTTGGCATCCAATTTGTTATCTTTGATTAGGTCTCATCATATACCCTTAAACATGCATTCTAAAAGCATAATAAGGCGCGAATAAATTAATAATGATATGCGGATGGATATATAACAAATTGTTCCTAGAACAAATCTCTCACTTTCTTCTCTCCCGCTAGCACTATTCAAACTTCTACCCAATTACATAATACATTAAAGAAACCTCATTTACATTGAGGGGAATTAGTGAGAAGAGAAATACAAAGAGTAAAGAGATAATAGGCTGGACACGCAGGTCCAATTTAATAAATTCCAAATTTATTACAACAATTTCCAAAATTGCCCCCACCCTTCTAATATCCATCCGATATATATTATTCATACAAATACATCCAAATATTCACACAAAGCATGTTATTCAATCAATCTAATCCAATTAATTAATCTTTGAATTAATGACCATCCAATGTTCAAACAACGATTTGATTTGGGCGAGTCCAACTCGTTTAAGAATAAATACTCAAAATACGTATTCTTGAATTATATCAAACTATAATTTTAAATCCAATTTAATTTGTATCCAATACTAATTCGTATTTAATTCCAAATTAAATAATTACACTTATTTAGTGCCTTTTAGACTTAAATTCTAAATCTAATCTAAATGGGTCTCAAAGGCCCAATTAGTATCCAATACTATTTTAATTAAAGTCCAATGGGCTTTCAATTAATTCTTAAGGCATGGGGTTTGGTCAATATGGATCCAATCCAAGATGCCAAGGCCCAATAAGGAATCACCATTTTGCCAAAAATCAATTTAGGCCCAATTAAATTATTAAAGGCCCAAAAGTTATATTTGGACTTTATGCAAATAGTTTTAGGCCCAATTTGGATCTAATCCAATTGTCCAAAACCATGTTTGGCCCAACCAAACCCATTAAGCCCAAATACAATAAATTAACCCAATTCAATTTAAAGACTAATATTTATTAACATAATATTCCAAATATCATATTAATTTTAATTAAAGTGTAATTACCATAATTAATTAATTAAACTAATATTCCAAAACATCAATTTAAACTAATTAATCATGTTTTAATTTATCCAATTCATGTCCAACACAATTGAAGCAAAATCAATCCATTAAACATGCTTAATCTCACAGCAATGGGCATAAAAACAACACTCAATTTGATTTCAATCCAATTAAATCAATATTCAATATTCATATTATGCCATAAACTCATCCAATGGTCAAATTTCAAAAAATCACCATGAGAGGTCCTAGGGTTCATGTTTGGCCAAGTTGGATTTTTTTGGGAAAAATTAATCTAATCAAATTTTCTCTAATCCATTGATTTACAAATCTAATTTATCATCATCAAAGCTCAACCAAACAACCAATTTGGAAAAATACATACTCCAAGCACAAAATCCCTAAATAAAGTCTATAAACCCTAAACTCAAATCATAATTAGACAAGGCTCACGATACCATTATTAGTGTCCTAGACATGCCCAAGGTCTCTAAGTCATGATATTGTGTGTGAATGATCAAGTGAGTTTGCGGAAAAAACTGACATTGAACGGATGTTGGATTTCAAAAATATTTGCATGTTAATGAAGCACCAAGCTTTGTTGAATGAATCCAACCCAAGGGTGAGTTTCCCTATCACCTTCACTTGACTCTTTATGTGCTAGCAAGGTTGAAATTTTGCAACAAAATCTCTAAGGAAGAAGGAGAAGGTCACGGCAAAGGAGAGGGAAGAGAGAGAGATGAAGTTTTGATATTTTGTTTTCTAAAAACAACAATTACCAAAGTTGACTTGCAAAAGTGGTATATGCTTTTCAAAAAAGCTAAACAAAAGGCAAAGTGTATTGGAGGAAAAAGGCATTAAATGCTCCCACCAACTTCCATCACTCATGTAGACATTTGATGTAAGTTAGTGGGCCCCACCACTTAAATTCAAAATTCAAGTTAGCTTGCTCTACACACTTTGGGCTCGGGTTCGTTTAATCCAATTGAAAGAATTTTCCGTTGCGACGTAATTAAATCTAATTTAATTAAATAATAATGCCCAGTAAAATTATTACGAAAGTCACTTACGAATTAATTCCAAATTAATTCGTTCGCCCGAGTTAAAATCCAATTTTAATTTCGCTTTGAAATCCGATTTCAATTAATATATCCAATATATTATTTAATCGATGAATTCCAAATTAATCGAGTTCTCTCTCTATTCAAATTTTATCCCAGATAAATTCTTACCGAAATTAATCCCAGATTAATTTTCTCTCTCTCATAATTAATCCTAGATTAATTATGTTCGAGTCAAGTGTCATTGGTGAATCTTTGGGAAGCGACCCGAGAGATCCCTGGATATGTTGGCAGTAAATCTGGTTGTCGGACTATCCGACACGTGCGTACCGCGTACCACGTTCTCACCGATTTACAAGACATGGTTGGCTTCTAGCAAAGCACCATGCCTACCCAATTCTCCAGAAATATTTAACGAAGAATATATAATCTATATCAGACATATTATACTATGTATTGCGTATTATGATCCAGTATCAGATGTCACATGCTAGGCTTAGGGCTGGAATTGTGTCTGCCCCGTACGAAGCATATATCGGATCACTAGCAACTAGTCTCTGTAATCGGATAATCATGACCTAGTCATATTATCCCGATAGTTACAGTATATAAGAAACTAGTTATGTATCCCTGCGTGATCATCATCTTCATATGACTGAAGTGATACTTCCATCTCGACATCACACCCAATACACTACGATTCTCAGTAAACCCAAAAGAGGCGTACACAGAACCTGTTAAAGCCCCGGACGACCAAAACCAAAGCGTACTGATTATCGTAAGTATTAGCGATGCAAGTCTCAGGTTAAGACCACATACACCTACCCTGATTCAGATTCCCAGAGACACATATTCATACTACCAATGGGATTCTGATGGGTCTATCAAGAACGAAGTTGTTCCCGGTCCAACGGCTAACAGAACCTCCTATCACACTTGCATAAGTATCCAATATTTAAATATATGAGAACTATACCGTTAAGCTTCCATAACGCGCACAAGTGTAATACTAGTCTATTTCGCATTATCGATGTCCAATCTCGATAATACTACGATTAGGGATATTTAATGATTAAATCATTCGTGGATTAATACTATATCATATCTTATTAATCCGGAACTAATCATAAGGAATTTTATCATTTATATATATCTAAGTAATCCAATTACAAAATGATAAAATAGCAATTTCATTTGTCACATAGTTAATTTGTACAAAAACCACAATGTCTTTTACAATAGTGATGCTATGGGTCATAATTGTCCAACACTACTATGATGGGGTAGAGACCAGCTTCTATTTTAAGATCTCAAAAGCTTCATGGCATTATTTGGTGAAGTTGAAAGGTACATCTTTCTCTAGAAGATTGCACAGAGGTTTAGCAATCTTGGAGAAGTGTTTAATAAATCTCCTTTAAAAGCCTGCATGTCTGAGAAAACTCTGAATCCATTTGATGTTTGTTGGTGGATGTAGTTTTTCAATTGTCTCAATCTTTACTTTATCTACCTCGATTCCCTTTTGTGAGATCTGATGTCCCAGGACAATACCTTCATGTACTATGAAGTGGCATTTCTCCCAGTTGAGTACTAGGTTGGTATCTTCGTGCCTCTGTAACACCTTTTCCAGATTTTGCAATCAGTGGTCAAAAGAGTCTCCAAACACAGAGAAATCATCCATGAAAACCTCCATACTTTGTTCCAGCATGTCTAAGAAGATGGCCATCATGGAACGTTGAAATCTGGCAGGAGCATTACATAGTCCAAATGGCATCATGCGGAAAGCAAAAGTACCATACTAACATTTAAAAATGGTTTTCTCCTGATCTTCTAGGGCGATGGCAATCTGATTATACCCCAAATATCCGTCCAGAAAATAATAGAACTCATGTCCCGCCAATCTTTCTAACATCTGGTCAATGAATGACAGCGGAAAATGATGTTTCCTTATAGCTTTGTTCAGCTTCCTGTAGTCCATGCATACTCGCCATCCAGTCTTCATTCTTATTGGAATCAGCTCGTTCTTTTCATTTGGGACTAAATTCATTCCTCCTTTCTTTAGCACACATTGCATATGACTCACCCACGTGCTGTTAGAGATGAGGTAGATGATGCTGGCATCCAACCATTTGATAATTTCTTTTTTCACAACCTCCTTCATGATTTGATTTAGTCTTTGTTGATGCTCCACTGTGGGTTTGTACTCATCATTCATCAAAATCTTGTGCATGCAAAATGATGGACTAATTCCTAGAATGTCGGCTATAGTCCAGCCAATGGATTTCTTGTGTTCTCGTAATACTCTCAGTAACTTTTCTTCATGCTCCAATGTTAGCGAAGAATAAATAATCACAGTTAATTCAGAAGAGTTTCCTAAGAATGCATACATGAGATGGCTCGGAAGTAGCTTCAAGTCCAGCTGCGGTGGTTCTTCAATCGAAGGCTTGATTCGCTCATTTTCGGTAGTTCTAAACTTTCCACCTGTGGTGTTGATTTGAAGTGAAAAGTTCTGTCAAGATAGTTGATACATTCCAGAATTTCATCATCTAAATCATTTTCAGTCATGTTGGCGATGCAAGCTTCAAGTTTATCCGTGGGAAGTGATATTGCATCAGTATCATGGATGATATTATCTACAACATCAATTCTGAAACATTCCTCCTCCTTTTAATCACTCGAGAATTTCATGGCTTTGAAAACATTGAAGGTAACTTCTTGGTCCTGCACTTTCATAGTTAGTTCTTCTTTTTGTACATCAATAACAGTTCGACCTATAGCCAAGAATGGTCTCCCGAGGATGACATGTACATCTTTGTCTTCTTCCATGTCAAGGATAATGAAATCTGTTGGGAGAATGAGTTTGTCGACTTTGACCAGCACATCTTCAACTACACCTCTCAGAAATGCGAATATTCTATCAGCAAGTTGCAGAGAGACTGAGGTGGGCATTGCTTCCCCAATCTGCAGTTTTCTATAAATCGAAAAAGGCATAAAATTAACACTAGCACCTAGATCACACAAAGCTTTACCGACATAATGTTCTCATATGGTGTATGGGATGGTGAAACTGTCAGGATCTTTCAACTTTGGGGAAAGTTTCCTCTAAATGATGGTGTTGCATTCTTCTATCAATGCTACTGTCTCGTAATCTCCCAATCTCCATTTTCATGACAAAATATCTTTCATGAATTTGACATAGCTGGGTATTTGTTCCAACGCTTCTGCAAATGGAATGTTGATATGCAGCTTTTTGAAGACCTCCAAGAATCGAGCAAACTGCTTATCCAGTTTTTTTTTTCTAGAGACGCTGTGGAAAATGTGGAGGTGGAGTGAATCTTTCTCGATCATTTTCCTTTGCTTCTTTTTCCTCCATCTATGGTTCTATTTCTTTTAGACCTTCTTCAACGGATGCCTTGATTCCAACATCTTTGTTGATTTCAGTACCGCTTTTCAAGTAATGGCTTGACATTGGTCATTCCCTTGGTTCCTTGGATTTGGTTCTGTGTTGCTAGGAAGGTTACCTGGCGGTCTGTAACTCTGAGCATTGGCCAGTTGTCCTATTTGATTTTCCAATGTCTTTATAGAAGCTCATTGGCTTTGAAACATAGCATCGTATGTTGCTTGTTGCTTTTTGAACATTTCAGCTATCCATTCTTTTATATTTGGTTCTTTCTCATACTCTTGACCTTTGTTTTGTTGTTGGAATACAAATAGTGGATTATTCTTTTGCCCTGAATTATTGCTCCATGCGAAATTAGGATGATTCCTCCACCTTGGGTTGTAGGTGTTGGAATATGGATTGTTCTCCTGTTTGTTGAAATTGTTGACATAATTCACCGTCTTACATTTTGGTCTGTTACTGGTGCTTCTCCATATTGTGAACTTGCGGATCCAATATTGCCTTGTATGCTGAGAGTTTCCGTGAATTTGCATATCTGATCCAGCTTGGCATTCAACGCTATGTTAGCTCCAACTTCATAAATTCCTGCCATTCGTTGGATCATGCTCCTTTCTGTTGGCCACAAATAATTATTGTTGGCCATTTCTTCAATCAAGTCCCAAGCCTGATCTTCTCATTTTGCCATTAAAGCTCCTCCAGCCGCAGCATCAATTCTGGTTCTCATCAGTCCATAAAGTCCATTATAGAATATTTGGACTTGTAGCCACTTTACAATCTCATGGTGAGGACATTTTCGGAGCAAATCCTTGTATCTTTCCAAAGCTTCGCATAGGGATTATGAGTCATGTTGTACAAAATATGTGTTGTCATTCCTCAGTTTTGAAGTTCTAGCTGGTGGAAAGTACTTTGCAAGGAATTTTATGGCTAGAGTGTTCCAAGTTGTGATGGAACCTGCCGGTAGTGAATGTAGCCAAGCCTTAGCTCTGTCTTTTAAGGAATATGGAAAAACATGCAGTCTCATTGCTTCTACAACTGCTTAGTTTTAATTGAATGTGCCGCAAACTTTCAGGAAATTACTGATGTGGGCATTAGGATCTTCAATTGTATTTCCCCCAAACTGAACTGATTATTGTATCATCTGGATGCATGTTTTGATGTCACACGCATTTGCTGGTAAGGGAGGAAGTATAATACATGAAATGAAGCCGTCTACCACCGGAATAGTTCTGTCTTGAATGAGAATTTGTGGTGCAAATTCAAAAGGTTTCTGATTGTTCTTTCAATTTCAGGGTCAAACGGACGGATTTCAAAGCTTCTGGTTCTTCTCATGCAGTGTCTGAGAACCTGGAACACAAGAAAAAAAATAATAAGTAAAAAGAAATTAGACACAAGTAAAGGTATCTAACCCCAAAATTAATAGTAAAAGATAAATAAGTCCCCGACAACGGCACCAAAAACTTGATCGGCGTGATCACACTCGTATAACGCAAGCGCATGTATCGTTCAAGTAGTATAAAATGTATCGATCCTATGGGGACTTAATACCTTAGCTATTAATTTATGAAGCCAAATGTTTACGAGTATCTAATAGATTGGTTGTTTGATTGGATGGTGACTTTAAACTAATATAAGTAAATAAAATAGCGCGAAAGTGAATTAAAGGTAAAATCAATATTATAAAACTATCTAGGGTTGTGAATTATTCCAATACCTTTTAAAGATGAAGTGGTTATCTCACGTTTGTGTAATATATTGGTTTATTAACCTAGAACAGGAATTTATGCAAAAACCTCTTCCGATAGTCAGATGCAAATACCCAGAATAACTCAATTAATCATATTCCTATGTCAATCAAGTTACTTGAATTCATTAAGATTAAGTTCCAATTATGGCTACCCCCGCCCGACAGGTATATTCCTATCCTGTAAGGAAATATATTAAGGGTTATCTATCCGTAAGGGAGATCGTGAGCTATTGAGTCTAAGGCTGAAACCTAAAATCTCTTTTCCAAGTTCATTTTAAGTTTACCAAATCAATCTTATTAATCACCAGTTAAAAAGAAGCATTAAGCTTAAGGCTCAATAAATAAACCTTTATATTACCCAAACTGTAAAATAATCCCTTATAAACCGGTGATATTGGAATTCATCACAACCCCAGATAACAGGTTAAGTTACAACACATATCTATGACTAGTAAAAGCTTAAATAAAGTATAATGACATAAAGTAAAAGCTGGAAATTAAAAAGGTAAATAAAACAATAAAGAAAATACCGGGGTTAATGGATCCACTTTTATAACTTCTATTTTAGATGTCTCCCTTATTATAATATATTAACTTTGCGTGATAATTACCAATCAACCATATAGGCGGTATCCTGATTAAGTCAAATTTATAATTAATTCCAACCGACCATAAAGGCGGTATCCAATTTAGTCAGGTTAAAATCAATTTCATTAAGTCCAACCGACCATAAAGGCGGTATCCCATTAAGTCAGGTTTTAAAAAGTTTATATATTATAATTAAGGGAGATTAATCTAAATATTAGTAATAAAAACTTAACCTTTTACCCAAGCAAAAGGGAGTTACCTCCTCATACTGAACAGTAAAAGTAAAAACTGAAAAGTAAAATAAAGAAAGTACTATTGCGTATAGTAAATAAAATTAAATACAAAAAGCTGTAAATAAACAAACAAGATACAATCTTCTTAGTATTCTTCAGGAATTCCTAGAAGAATGTATGAATTTTCCTTCTGATTTCAGCTTCTATTTATAGCCAAAAATCTAACTCGGGCATCGCGACGCAACCCTCCTTGCGTGTCACGATGCGTCGTTGATTCGAAGAGATCATGACACGTGGCAGCGGTTGAGTTGGCAGTTGAATTATTGCTTCGGAGTCGCGACGCGTAGGTTGCTTACCGTCACGATGCGTACACAGTAAATGACGACAGCATATGATGATGACATGTGTCCGGCGCACGTTAGCGAGACTGTTGTGATGTTAACACGTGGCAGGCGCATGTTAGCATCTGCACATGATAACAAGTTTCTCTGATTTTGACACGTGTCCAGCGCACGTTAGCGGCGTATGATAGCAGATGGCATATTTTAGCAAACAGTGCAATTTACCAGGAAATTTATATTTTTGCTCTTTTGTACATTTTTCGATGTTTTAGCCCCGAATTACTTCCAGAGAGTCCTGTTATTTTATTTGTCTCCAAAATAACACAAAACACATCAAATTATTCACAAATCTTAAGAAACTATACAAAATATTATGTAAAAGAGACGATAAATATTGATATATTTACCGCTTATCAGGACTCTTTCTCTAAGCTGGTATAGGTCATCTTGGGTAATAGTGGATGATCTGTCTATATCTAGGCCAACGAAGTACATATTGAGGAGGTATTGACTCGGGTCGGCCTACCCTCATTCTATATGATTGGTTCTCTTATTCTGAGGGGGTCGGTATTGTATCGTAATCACCAGATTCCTCCGACCCCGAGCTACGGACGTGGACTGGCTCAGTTTGGCTTGGGGCAGGTGTGAGAGGAGATAGAACGTTGAGGGGTCTTGGAGAATAACTACCAGAGTCTGACATCCCTAGAAAGGAACGGCCAGATGAGGAAGGTCAGTCCAAGTTACACTCATAGTTGTTATGGGCTTATAGTTGTTGTTAACAGAGCCTAGTGTTAACTAAGTTTTTGCTAAGTCATCCTTACAAAGTGACTAACCCGAAAAATATCTAAAATGCCCTAACAATATTGAAGCATTAGATCTACAAGTTTGATTGTCACTAAGACACAAAAAACCTAGAAACATCTACATCCAACACCAAGGCACAAAAAATAGAAACACTTACCTATATACCCACATCATGAACCAAAAACATATATATGGTCAACAAGAAACCCAAAACTACCATTAACCCACAAAA